>PVIC010006773.1:0-54934 GCA_004025085.1 Thryonomys swinderianus
TCATAATAGGAATTTCACTTCCACAGACAAAGGTAGTATAAAAGCACAAACACTTGCGTCCTTGTGGTAAATGGCTAGGAGCTGGGAGGTGATAATTTCCATTTTGATACTCAAACTGACATCACAAGAAGCAGGTATAATTTTCAGGTGTTTCTCCTTCAGGGAGTTATCAATGAATATCACTCTAGGTGCCCTTGGCTTGAATGCAGCTTGTGGTCACAAGGAGATATCCACCCGCGGAATAGTACTCCTAGTTGAGAGATTTCCGAAGGAGGCAGTGTGATTCTTTCAGTGCAGATTTTAAGCTGCAGAACAGTATGTCAGTTTCTCCAAAATTTGAATGGACAAAGAGTGCGGGATTTCATTGAGAAACCAGAGTTGTGCTCTGGCACAGGGAACATTGAAAATCAATCTGTTTGTACTCTTGCAAATAAGGCACAGAAGGAGCAGGGAATACAGACCTACTCAGATTGTGAAAATCAATTTATAGCAACACGTTGTGAATGCCAACTTTTCCTTGGGGAGATCAAGTCCTTAATATCGCAGATTCTCCCTTTCGCTTGCTTGGATGATGCTAGAAAATAGAGGGAGTCGGCAATTATCTGTGATCTAATATTTGATGTGGTTAACTGGCATTTTCCACCTCTGCCTTCAGGCTCTAACTTTTCAAAGACACATAGCAGTGCACCAGGACACCTTTCCATCAAGGTATTGTGACGTCACAATTGGACTTTCTCTACTGCAGATAAAGGAATTCTCAAGGAACCAATTCTTGCGTCCTGGAGGTAAATGGCTAAGAGCAGGATGGTGCTACTTTCCACTCCTGCCCTCAAACTGACTTCACAAGGGGCATTTCTGAGTTCCAGGTGTTTCCCTTTCAGGGAGTAATCTACAAATATCACTCCAGCTGCCTTTCGCTTGACTGGAGCTTGTGGTCAAAAGGAGATATCCACCAGTGGGATAGCACTCCTATCCGAGACATTTCCGAACGAGGCATTGTGGTTTTCTCGATTCAGATTCTAACCTTCAGAGTATTACGTGTCTTTCTCCACCATTAGCCCATACAAGAGTGCGGGATTTCAGTAATCAAACAGAGTTCTCCTAAGGCACAGGTGACATGAAGAATCAATCTGTTCCTACTCTTGAAAATAATTCATACATTGAGCCTTGTGTACCATCCCAATCAGATTCTGAAGGACATTTTATAGCAACACGGCATGAATTCCAACTTTTGCTGGGTAGATGACGCCCCTGGTATACCAGCTACTCACTTTCAGTTGCTTGTATGTTGCTAGAAATGAGAGGCATCTGGCAGTTAGCTGTGATCCAAGATTTTGATGTGGAAAACAGGCATTTCCCACCTCTGGCTTCAGGCTCTAAGCCTCCACACAATCATAGCAGTGTGCCAGGACTCATTTCTCCAGCGGGATTATGACGTCATAACAGGAATTTCACTACCAGAGACAAAGGTAGTCTAAAAGAACAAACACTTGCGTCCTTGTGGTAAATGGCTAGGAGCTGTGAGGTACTAATTACCACTCTGATCCTCACACTAACTTCACAATAAGCAGGTCTCCTAGGTGAGAGATTTCCGAAGAAGGCAGTGTCCTTGTTTTGATGCAGATTTTAACCTGCAGAACATTTCGTCAATTTCTCTAATATTTGAATGGCCAAAGAGTATGGGATTCCAATGTGAAACCAGAGTTCTGCTCTGGCACAGGGAATATTGCGAATCAATCTGTTCCGATCCTTGAAAATAAGGCACAGAGGTAGCAGGGAATACAGACCTACTAAGATTGTGAAAATCAGCTTAGAGCAACATGGTGTGAATGCCAACTTTTGCTTGCGGAGATTAAGTCCTTAGTATCCCAGATTCTCCCTTTCGGTTGCTTGGATGCAGCTAGAAAATAGAGGCACCCGGCAATTAGCTGTGATCCAATACTATGATGTGGTTAACAGGCATTTTCCGTCTCTGCCTTCAGGCTCTAACTTTCCATACCCACATAGCAGTGCACCAGGACGCGTTTCTATGAAGGGATTGTATCGTCATAATTGGACTCTCTCTACTGCAGATAAAGGAAGTCTCATGGAACAAATGCTTGTGTCCTGGAGGAAAATGGCTAAAAGCAGGGAGGTGCTAATTTCCACTCCAGCCCTCAAGCTGACTTCACAAGAAGCAGGTCTGAGTTCCAGGTGTTTCTCTTTGAGGGAGTAATCTACAAATATCACTCCAGCTGCCTTTCGCTTGAATGAAGCTTGTGGTCTAAAGGAGATATCCACCCATGGGATAGCACTCTTTTTCGAGATATTTCCGAAGGAGGCATTGTGCTTTCCTCGACTCAGGTTCTAACCTTCAGAATATGACGTCGCTTTCTCCAACATTAGCCCATACAAAGAGTGCGGGATTTCAATAATCCAACAGAGTTCTCCTCAGGCATAGGGGACATGGAGAATCAATCTGTTCCTACTCTTGAAGATAATTCACAGATTGAGCACTGAGTACCGTCCCAATCAGATTCTGAAAGACATTTTATAGACACACGATGTGAATTCCAAGTTTTGCTGGGGAGATGACGTCCCTGATATCCAAGCTACTGACTTTTACTTGCTTGGATGTTACTAGAAATGAGAGGCATCTGGCATTTAGGTGTGACCCAAGCCTTTGATGAGGAAAACATGCATTTACCACCTCTGTCTTCAGGCTCTAAGCGTAGAAACACACATTGCAGTGTGTCAGGACTCGATTCTACAGCGGGTTTACGACGCCACAATAGGACTTTCACTACCACAGACAAATGTACTCTAAAATAACAAACACTTGCGTACTTGTGGTAAATGGCTTAGAGCTGGGAGGTGCTAATTTCCTCTCTGATCCTCAAACAGACTTCACAAGCAGTAGGTCAATGATTAAGGTGTTTCTGTTTGAGGGAGTAATCTACATATAGACCTCCACGTGCCATTCGCTTGAATAGAGCTTGTGGTCAAAAGGAGATATCCACCCGTGGTGTTGCACTCCTCATTGAGAGATTTCCGAAGGAGGCAGTGTGCTGCTTTCAATTCAGATTCTATATTGCAGAACATTTCCTCTGTTTCTCCAAAATTTTCCCGGACACAGAGTGCGGGATTTCAATAAGCAGGCCGAGTTCTTCTCAGGCCCAGGGACCATGGAGAATCAATCTGTTCCTACTCTTGGAAATAATTCACAGATTGAGCTTTGAGTACCATCTGACTCATTTCCTGAAAGACATTTTATAGCAACACGGTATGAATTCCAACTAATGCTTGGGGAGATGAAGCCCCTGATATCCCACCTACACACTTTCACTTGCTTGGATGTGGCTAGAAAGGGAGGCATCTGGCAAGTAGGTGTGATCCAAGCTTTTGTTGGGGAAAACAGGCATTTTCCACCTCGGTCTTCAGGCTCCAAGCGTCAAAACACACATAGCAGTGTGCCAGGACTCGTTTCTACAGCGAGATGTAGACGTCATAATAGGACTTTCACTACCACGGACAAAGGTAGTGTAAAGCAACAAACTCTTGCGTCCTTGTGGTACCCGGCCAGGAGCTGGGAGTTTCTAATTTCCACCCTGTTCCTCAAATTGACTTCAAAGGAAGCAGGTCTAAGTGGCAGTTGTTTATATTTGAGGGAATAATTAACGCATATCACTGCAGGTGCCCTTGGCTTGAATCCAGCTTGTGGTAACAAGGAGATATCCACCCGTGGAGTAGCACTCCTAGTTGAGAGATTTCCGAAGGAGGCAGTGTGCTTCTTTCGATGCAGATTTGAACCTGCAGAACATTACGTCAGTTTCTCCAAAATTTGATTGGACAAAGAGTGCGGGATTCCAATGACAATCCAGAGTTCTGCTCTGGCGCAGGGAACACTGAGAATCAATTTTTTCCAACCCTTGCAAATAAGGCCCAGAAGGAGCAGGGAATAGAGACCTAGTCAGATTGTGAAAATCAGTTTATAGCAACACGGTGTGAATGCCAAATTTGCCTGGGGATATTAAGTCCTTAATATCCCAGATTCTGCCTTTCGCTTGCTTGGATGGTGCTAGAAAATAGAGGCACCCAGCAATCAGCTCTGATCCAATATATGACGTGGTTAACAGGCATTTTCCACCTCTCTCTTCAGGCTTTGACACTCCAAACACACAGAGCAGTGCAGCAGGACTCGTTTCTACCAAAGGATTTTGACGTCATAATTGGACTTTCTCTATGGCAGACAAAGGAAATCTCAAGGAAGTAATTCTTGAGTCCTGGAGGTAAATGGCTAAGAGCAGGGAGGTGCTAATTTCCACTCCGGCCCTTAAACTGTCTTCACATGAAGCAGGTTTGAGTTCCAGGTGCTTCTCTTTGGGGGCTTAATCTAGGAATATCACTCCAGCTCACTTTTGCTGAAATGGAGCTTGTGGTCAAAAGGAGATATCCACCCATGGGATAGCACTTCTATTCGAGAGATTTCCAAAGGAGGCATTATGCTTTTCTCAATTCAGATTCTAAAATTCAGAATATTACGTATCTTTCTCCACAATTATGCCATTCAAAGAGTACGCTATTTCAATAATCAAACTCAGTTCTCCTCAGGCACAGGGGACATGGAGAATCAATCTGTTCCTACTCTTGAAAATAATTCACAGATTGAGCTTTGAGTACCTTCCCAATCAGATTCTGAAAGACATTTTATAGCAAAACGGTGCAAATTATAACTTTTCCTGGGGAGATGAAGCCCTTGATATCACAGCTACTCACTTTCACTTGCTTGGATGTTGCTAGAAAAGAGAGGCATCTGTCATTTATGTGTGATCCAAGCCTTTGAGGTGGAAAACAGGCATTTACCACCTCTGTCTTCAGGCTCTAAGCGTCGAAACACAGATAGCAGTGTGCCAGGACTCAATTCTACAGCGGGATTATGACGTCATAATAGGACTTTCACTACCACAGACGAATGTAGTCTAAAAGAACAAACACTTGTGTACTTGTGGTAAACGGCTAAAAGCTGGGAGGTGCTAATTTCCTCTCTGATCCTCAAAGTGACTTCACACAAAGCAGGTCAAGTTGCATGTGTTTCTATTTGAGGGAGTATTCTACGAATAGACCTCCTTGTGCCATTGGCTTGAATGGAGCTTGTGGTCCAAAGGAGATATCCACCCGTGGAATAGCACTCGTAGTTGAGAGATTTCCGAGGGAGGCAGTATGCTGCTTTCAATTCAGATTCTATCCTGCAGAACATTTCGTCTGTTTCTCCAAAATTTTCCCAGACAAAGAGTGCGGGATTTCAATAAGCAGGCAGAGTTCTTCCCAGGCCCAGGGACCATGGAGAATCAATCTGTTCCTACTCTTGGAAATAATTCACAGATTGAGGATTGAGTACCGTCTCACTCATTTTCTGAAAGACATTTTATAGCAACACGGTGTGAATTCCAACTTATGCTTGGGGAGATGAAGCCCATGATATCCCAGCTACTCCGTTTCACTTGCTTTAACGTTGCTACAAAGGGAGACTTCTGGCAATTAGGTGTGATCCAAGCCTTTTATGTGGAAAACCGGCATTTTCCACCTCTGTCTTCAGGCTCGAAGCATCCAAACACACATAGCAGTGTGCCAGGACTCCTTTCTACAGCGGGATTATGACATCATGATAGGACTTTCACTACCACAGACAAATGTCGTCTAAAGAAACAAACTCTTGCCTACTTGCGGTAAGCGACTAGGAGGTGGAAGTTGCTAATTTCCACACTTTTCCCCTAGTTGACTTCACAAAAGCAGGTCTGAGTTGCAGTTGTATCTATTTGAGGGAGTAATCAAGGAATATCAAACCTGATGCCCTTGGCTTGAATGCAGCTTGTGGTCCCAAGGAGATATCCACTCGTGGAATACCACCCTAGTTGATGGATTTCCGAAGGAGGCAGTGTGCTTCTTTCAATGCAGATTTTAACCTGCAGAACATTACGTCAGTTTCTCCAAAATTTGAGTGGACAAAGAGTGCGGGATTCTAATGAGAAGGGAGAGATATGCTCAAGCACAGGGAACATGGAGAATCAATCTGTTCCTTTCCTTGCAAGTAAGGCACAGAAGGAGCAGGGAATACAGACCTATTCCGATTGTGAAAATCAGTTTATAGCAAAACGGTGTGAATGCCAACTTTAGCTTGGGGAGATTAACTGCATAATATCCCAGATTCTCCCTTTTGCTTGCTTGGACTGTGCTAGAAAATTGAGGCCCCCGGTAATTAGCTGTGATCCAATACTTTGATGTGGTTAACATGCATTTTCCATCTGTGTCTTCAGGCTCTAACGCTCCAAACACACATAGCAGTGCACCAGGACTCCTTTCTACCAAGGGATTGTGACTTCATATTAGGACGTTCTCTACCGCAGATAAAGGTTGTATCAAGGAACAAATTCTTCCTTCCTGGATGTAAATGGCTAAGAGCAGGGAGGTGCTAATTTTCACTCCGGCCCTCAAACTGTCTTCACAAGAAGCAGGTCTGAGTTCCAGGGGTTTCTCTTTGAGGGAATAATCTACAAAAATCACTCCAACTGCCTTTTGCTTGAATGGAACTTGTGGTCAAAAGGAGATATCCACCCGTGGGATAGCACTTCTATTCGAGAGATTTCCGAAGGAGGCATTGTGCTTTTCTCGATTCAGATTCTAACATTCACAATATTACTTCTCCTTCTCCACCATTAGCCCATTCAAAGAGTGTGGGATTTAAATAATCACAAAGGGTTCTCCTCAGGCACAAGGGAGATGGAGAATCAATCTGTTCCTACTCTTGAAAATAATTCCCAGATTGAGCATTGAGTACTGTAACAATCAGATTCTGAAAGACATTGTACAGCAACACGTTGTGAATTCCAACTTATGCTTGGGGAGATGAAGCCCCTGATATCCCACCTACTCACTTTCACTTGCTTGGATATGGCTGGAAAAAGGAGGCATCTGGCATTTAGGTGTGATCCAAGGTATTGATTGAGCAAACAAGCATTTTCGACCTCTGTCTTCACGCTCTAAGCGTCCAAACACACATAGCACTGTGCCAGGACTCGTTTCTACAGAGGGATTAAGACGTCATAATAGGACTTCCCTACCACAGACAAAGGTAGTCTAAAGAAACAAACTCTTGCGTACTTGTGGCACGAGGCTAGGAGCTGGGAGTTTCTAATTTCCACTCTGTTCCTCAAACTGACTTCACAAGAAGCAGTTCTAAGTGGCTGGTGTTTCTATTTGAGGGAGAAATTACCGAATATCACTCCAGGTGCCCTTGGATTGAATGCAGCTTGTAATCAGAAGGAGATATCCAGCCGTGGAATAACACTCCTAGTTGAGAGATTTCCAAAGGAGGCAGGGTGCTTCTTTGGATGCAGATTTGAACCTGCAGAACATTACGTCATTTTCTCGAAATTTGAATGGACAAAGAGTGCGGGATTCCAATAAGAAACCAGAATTCTGCTCTGGCAAAGGGAACACTGAAAATCAGTTTTTTCTGACCCTTGCAAATAAGGCACAGAAGGAGCAGGGAATACAGACCTATTCAGATTGTGAAAATCAATTTACAGCAACACGGTGTGAATGCCAACTTTAGCTTGGGGAGATTAAGTCCTTAATATCCCAGATTCTGCTGTTTGCTTGCTTGGATGGTGCTAGAAAATAGAGTCACCCGGCAATCAGCTGTGATCCAATACTTTGATGTGGTTAACAGGCATTTTCCACCTCTGCCTTCAGGTTTTAATGCTCCAAACACACAGAGCAGTGCAGCAGGACTCGTTTCTACCAAAGGATTTTGACGTCATAATTGGACTTTCTCTACGGCACATAAAGGAAATCTCAAGGAAGAAATTCTTGAGTCCTGGAGGTAAATGGCTAAGAGCAGGTAGGTGCTAACTTCCACTCCGGCCCTCAAACTGTCTTCACAAGAAGCAGGTCTGAGTTCCAGGTGTTTCTCTTTGGGGGAGTAATCTTCAAATATCACTCCAGCTGCCTTTTGCTTGAGTGCAGCTTGTGGTCAAAGGGAGATATCCACCCGTGGGATATCACTGGTATTTGAGAAATTTCCGAATGAGGCATTGTGCTTTTTTCGATTCTGATTCCAACCTTCAGAATATTACGTCTCTTTCTCCAGAATTAGCCCATACAAAGAGTAAGTCGTTTCAATAATCAAACAGAGTTCTCCTCAGGCACAGGGGACATGGAGAATCAATCTGTTCCTACTCTTGAAAATAATTCACAGATTCAGCATTGAGTACCGTCCCAGTAAGATTCTAAAAGAAAATTTATAGCAACACGGTGTGAATTCCAAAAATTGCTGGGGAGAAGTCGCCCCTGATATCCCAGCTACTCACTTTCACTTGCTTCTGTGTTGCTAAAAAATAGAGGCATTTGGCTATTAGGTGTGATCCAAGCCTTTGATGTGGGCAAAGGCACTTTCCACCTCTGTTTTCAGGCTCTAACCGTCCAATCACATATAGCAGTGTGCCAGGACTCGTATCCACAGGGGGATTATGACATCATAATAGAACTTTCATTGCCACAGAAAATGGTATTCTAAAAGAACAAACTGTTGTATCCTGGTCGTAAACGGCTAACAGCTGGGAGGGGCTAATTTCCACTCTGATCCTCAAAAGGACTTCACAATAAGCAGGTCAAATTTGCAGGTGTTTGTATTTGAAGGAGTAATCTATGACTACCACTCCAGGTACCATTGGCTTGAATGGAGCTTGCGGTCACAAGGAGATATCCACCCGTGGAATAGCACTCTTAGTTGAGAGATGTCCGAAGGAGGCAGTGTGCTGCTTTTAATTCAGATGTTATCCTGCTGAACATTACGTCTGTTTCTCCAAAATTTTCTCATACAAAGAGTGCGGGATTTCAATAATCACGCAGAGTTCTCCTCAGTCCCAGGGACCATGGAGAATCAATCAGTTCCTACACTTGAAAATAATTCACAGAATGAGAGGTAGTACAGTCCCACTCAGGGTCTGAAAGACATTTTACAGCAACACGGTGTGAATTCGAACATTTGCTTGGGGAGATGAAGCCCTTGATATCCCAGCTACTCACGTTTACTTGCTTGAATGTTGCTGGAAAAGGGAGTCATCTGGCAATTAGGTGTGATCCAATCCTTTTATGTGGAAAACAGGCATTTTCCACCTCTGTCTTCAGGCTCGAATCATCCAAACACACATAGCAGTGTGCCAGGACTCATTTCTCCAGCGGGATTATGACATCATAATAGGACTTTCACTAGCACAGACAAATGTAGTCTAAAGGAACAAACTCTTGCCTCCTTGCGGTAACTGGCTAGGAGCTGGGAGTTGCTAATGTCCACTCATTTCCTCTAATTGACTTCACAAGAATCAGGTCTGAGTTGCAGGTGTTTCTATATGAGGGAGTAATCAAGGAATATCATTCCAGATGCCCTTGGCTTGAATGCAGCTTGTAGTCGCAAGGAGATAACCACTCGTGTAATAGCACCATAGTTGAGAGATTTCTGAAGGAGGCAGTGTGCTTCTTTCGATGAAGATTTTAACCTGCAGAACATTACGTCAGTTTCTCCAAAATTTGAATGGACAAAGAGTGAGGGATTCCAATGAGAAGCCAGAGTTCTGCTCAGGCACAGGCAACGTGGAGAATCAATCTGCTCCTACCCTTGCAAGTAAGGCACAGAAGGAGCAGGGAATACAGACCTATATAGATTGTGAAAATCAGTTTATAGCAACATGGTGTGAATGCCAACTTTACCTTGGGGAGATGAAGTCCATAATATCGCAGACTCTCCATTTTGCTTCCTTGGATTGTGCTAGAAAATTGAGGCACCCGGTAGATAGCTGTGATCCAATACTTTGATGTGGTTAACAGGCATTTTCCACCTCTGCCTTCAGGCTCTAACGCTCCAAACACACATAGCTGTGCACCAAAGCTCCTTTCTTCCAAGGGATTGTGACGTGATAATAGGACGTTCTCTACCACATATAAAGGGAGTCTCAAGGAACAAATTCTTCCATCCTGGATGTAAATGGCTAAGAGCAGGGAGGTAGTAATTTCCACTCCGGCCCTCAGATTGTCTTCACAAGAAGCGAGTGTGAGTTCCAGGTGTTTCTCTTTGAGGGAGTAATCTACAAATATCACTCCAGCTGCCTTTCGCTTGAATGGAGCTTGTGGACTAAAGGAGATATCCACCAGTCGGATAGAACTCCGATTCGAGAGATTTCCGAAATAGGCATTGTGCTTTTCTTGATTCACATTCTAATCTTCAGAATATTATGTCTCTTTCTCTACCATTAGCCCATTCAAAGAGTACGGGATTTAAATAATCACACAGAGTTCTCCTCAGGCACAGGGGACATGGAGAATCAATCTGTTCATACTCTTGAAAATAATTCACTGATTGAGCATTGAGTACCATCCCAATCAGAATCTGAAAGACAGTTTATAGCAACACGGTGCGAATTATAACTTTTCTTGGGTAGATGAAGCCCTTGATATCACACTTACTCACTTTCCCTTGCTTGGAAGTTGCTAGAAAAGAGAGGCATATGTCATATTTGTGTGATCCAAGCCTTTGACGTGGAAAACAGGCATTTAACACCTCTGTCTTCAGGCTCTAAGCGTCGAAACACACATAGCAGTGTGCCAGGTCTCGATTCTACAGCGGAGTTATGACGTCATAATAGGACTTTCACTGCCACAGACAAAGGTAGTCTTAAAGAACAAACAATTGCGTACTTGTGGTAAACGGCTAAGAGCTGGGAGGTGCTAATTTCCTCTCTGATCCTCAAACTGACTACATAAGAAGCAGGTCAAAGTTGCAAGTGTTTCTGTTTGAGGGAGTAATCTATGAATAGACCTCCATGTGCCATTGGCTTGAATGGAGCTTGTGGACAAAAGGAAATATCCATCCGTGGAATAGCACTCCTAGTTGAGAGATTTCCGAAGGAGGAAGTGTGCTGCTTTCAATTCAGATTCTATCCTGCAGAACATTACGTCTGTTTCTCCAAAATTTTCCCAGACTAAGAGTGCGGGATGTCAGTAAGCAGGCGGAGTTCTCCTCAGGCCCAGGGACCATGGAGAATCAATCTGTTCCTAATCTTGGAAATAATTCACAGATTGAGCTTTGATTTCCATCTCACTCATCTTCTGAAAGACATTTTATAGCAACACGGTGTGAATTCCAACTTATGCTTTTGGGGAGATGAAGCCCCTGATATCCCCCCTACTCACTTTCCCTTGCTTAGATGTGGCTAGAAAAGGGAGGCATCTAGCAATTAGGTGTGATCCAAGCCTTTGATGGGAAACACAGGCATTTTACACCTCTGTCTTCAGGCTCTAAGCGTCCAAACACACATAGCAGTGTGCCAGGATTCCTTTCTACATCGAGATTAAGACGTCATAATAGGACTTTCACTACCAGAGACAAAGAGGAACAAACTTTTGCATCCTTGTGGTACCCGGTTAGGAGCTGGGAGATTCTAGTTTCCACTCTGTTCCTCAAACTGACTTCACAAGATGCAGGTCTAAGTTGCTGGTGTTGCTATTTGAGGGAGTAATTAACGAATATCACTTCAGGTGCCCTTGGCTTGAATGCACCTTGTAGTCACAAGGAGATATCCACCCGTGGAATAGCACTCCTAGTTGAGAGATTTCCGAAGTAGGCAGTGTGCTTCTTTCGATGCAGTTTTGAACCTACAGAAGATTACGTCAGTTTGTCGAAAATTTGAATGGACAAAGAGTGCGGGATTCCAATGAGAAACCAGAGTTCTGCTCTGGCACAGGGAGCACTGAGAATCAATTTTTTTCCGACCCTTGCAAATAAGGCACAGAAGGAGCAGGGAATACAGACTTAGTCAGATTGTGAAACTCAGTTTATAACAATACGGTGTGAATGCCAACTTTTGCTTGGGGAGATTAAGTCCTTAATATCTCAGATTCTGACTTTCGCTTGCTGGGATGGTGCTAGTAAATAGAGGCACCCAGCAATCAGCGCTGATCGAATACTTTGATGTGGTTAACAAGCATTTCCCACGTCTGCCTTTAGGCTTTAACGCTCCAAACACACAGAGCAGTGCAGCAGGACTCGTTTCTACCAAAGGAGTTTGATGTCATAATTGGACTTTCTCTACGGCAGATAAAGAAAATCTCAAGGAAGAAATTCTTGAGTCCTGGAGGTAAATGGCTAAGAGCAGGGAGGTGCTAATTTACACTCCGGCGCTCAAACTGTCTTCACAAGAAGCAGGTTTGAGTTCCAGGTGTTTCTCTTTGGGGGAGTAATCTACGAATATCACTCCAGCTGCTTTTCGCTTGAATGGAGCTTGTGGTCAAAGGGAGATATACACCCGTTGGATAGCACTCGTATTCGAGAAATTTCCAAAGGAGGCATTGTGCTTTTCTCGTTTCAGATTCTAACCTTCAGATTATTACGTCTCTTTCTCCACCATTAGCCCATACAAAGAGTACGGGGTTTCAATAATCAAACAGAGTTCTCAGGCACAGGGGACATGGAGAATCAACCTGTTCCTACTCTTGAAAATTATTCACAGATTCAGCATTGAGTACCGTCCCAGTCAGATTCTGAAAGACAATTTATAGCAACACAGTGTGAATTCCAAAAATTGCTGGGCAGAAGTCGCCCCTGATATCCCAGCTACTCACATTCACTTGCTTCGGTGTTGCTAAAAAAGAGAGGCATTTGGCTATTAGGTGTGATCCAAGCCTTTGATGTGGGCAAAGAAACTTTCCACCTCTGTCTTCAGGCTCTAGCCGTCCAATCACATATAGCAGTGTGCCAGGACTCGTATCTACAGGGGGATTATGACGTCATAATAGGACTTTCAGTGCCACAGAAAATGTTAGTCTAAAAGAACAAACACCTGCGTCCTTGTGGTAAAGGGCTAACAGCTGGGAGTGGCTAATTTCCACTCTGATCCTCAAAATGACTTCACAAGAAGCAGGTCAAAGTTGCAGATGTTTGTATTTGAAGGAGTAATCTATGAATATCACTCCAGGTACCACTGCCTTGAATGGAGCTTGTGTTCAAAAGGAGATATCCACCCGTGGAATAGCACTCCTAGTTGAGAGATGTCCGAAGGAGGCAGTGTGCTGCTTTTAATTCAGATTCTATCCTGCAGAACATTACGTCTGTTTCTCCAAAATTATCTCATAGAAAGAGTGCGGGATTTCAATAAGTAGGCAGAGTTCTCCTCAGCCCCAGGGACCATGAAGAAGCAATCAGTTCCTACACTTGAAAATAATTCACAGATTGAGCAGGGAGTACAGTCCCACTCAGGGTCTGAAAGACATTTTACAGCAACACGGTGTGAATTCCAACATTTGCTTGGGGAGATCAAGCCCTTGATATCCCAGCTACTCACTTTCACTTGCTTGAATGTTGCTAGAAAAGGGAGTCATCTGGCAATTAGGTGTGATCCAAGACGTTTCTGTGGAAAACAGGCATTTTCCACCTCTATCTTGAAGTTTGAATCGTCCAAACACACATAGCAGTGTGCCAGGACTCGTTTCTACAGCGGGATTATGACCTCATAATAGGACTTTCACTACCACAGACAAATGTCGTCTAAAGGAACAAACTCTTGCCTCCTTGCGGTAACTGGCGAGGAGCTGGGAGTTACTAATTTCCACTCTTTTCCTCTATTTGACTTCACAAGAAGCAGGTCTAAGTTGCAGGTGTTTCTATTTGAGGTAGTAATCAACGAATATCACTCCAGATGCCCTTGCTTTGAATGCAGCTTGTGGTCCCAAGGAGATAACCACTTGTGGAAAGCACCCTAGATGAGAGATTTCCGAAGGAGGCAGTGTGCTTCTTTCAATGCAGATTTTAACCTGTAGAACATTAGGTCAGTTTCTCCAAAATTTGAATGGACAAAGAGTGCGGGATTCCAATGAGAAGCCAGAGTTCTGCTCAGGCACAGGGAACGTGGAGAATCAATTTGTCCCTACCCTTGCTAGTAAGGCACAGAAGGAGCAGGGAATACAGACCTATATAGATTGTGAAAATCAGTTTATAGCAACATGGTGTGAATGCCAAATTTAGCTTGTGGAGATTAACTCCATAATATCCCAGATTCTCCCTTTTGCTTGCTTGGACTGTGCTAGAAAATTGAGGCACCCAGTATTTAGCTGTGATCCAATACTTTGATGTGGTTAACAGGCATTGTCCACCTCTGCCTTCAGGCTTTAATGCTCCAAACACACAGAGCAGTGCAGCAGACTCGTTTCTCCCAAAGAATTTTGACGTCATAATTGGACTTTCTCTACGGCAGATAAAGAAAATCTCAAGGAAGAAATTCTTGAGTCCTGGAGGTAAATGGCTAAGAGCAGGTATGTGCTAATTTCCACTCCAGCCCTTAAACTGTCTTCACAAGAAGCAGGTCTGAGATGCAGGTGTTTATCTTTGGGGGAGTAATCTACAAATATCACTCCAGCTGCCTTTTGCTTGAATGGAGCTTGTGGTCAAAGGGAGATATCCACCCGTGGGATAGCACTCCTGTTTGAGAAATTTCCGAAGGAGGCATTGTGCTTTTCTCGATTCCGATTCTAACCTTCAGAATATTATGTCTCTTTCTCCACCATTAGCCCATACAAAGAGTACGGGGTTTCAATAATCAAACAGAGTTCTCCTCAGGCCCAGGGGACCTGGAGAAGTAATCTGTTCCTACTCTTGAAAATTATTCACAGATTGAGCATTGAGTACAACCCAATCAGATTCTGAAAAACATTTTATAGCAAGACGGTGTGAACACCAACTTTTGCCTGGGAGATGACGCCCCTGATATCCCAGCTACTCACTTTCACGTGCTTGGATGTTGCTAAAAAAAGAGTCATTTGGCAATTAGGTGTGATCCAAGTCTTTGATGTGGGCAAAGCCACTTTCAACCTCTGTCTTCAGGCTCTAACCATCCAATCACATGTAGGAGTGTGCCAGGACTGGTATCTACAGGGGGATTATGATGTCATAATAGGACTTTCAGTGCCACAGAAAATGTTAGTCTAAAAGAAAAAAAAAAAAAAAAACTCTTGCGTCCTTGTGGTAAACGGCTAACAGCTGGGAGGGGCTAATTTCCACTCTGATCCTCAAAATGACTTCACAAGAAGCAGGTCAAAGTTGCAGGTGTTTGTATTTGAAGGAGTATTCTATGAATATCACTCCAGGTACCATTGGCTTGAATGGAGCTTGTGGTCAAAAGGAGATATCCACCCGTGGAATAGCACTCCTAGTTAAGAGATTTCCGTAGGAGGCAGTGTTATGCTTTCAATTCGGATTCTATCCTGCAGAACATTACGTCTGTTTCTCCACAATTTTCCTATACAATGAGTGCGGGATTTCAATAAGCAGACAGAGTTCTCCTCAGGCCCAGGGACTATGGAGAATCAATCTGTTCCTACTCTTGAAAATAATTCGTAGATTGAGCATTGAGTACTGTCTCACTCATTTTCTGAAAGACATTTCGTAGCAACACGGTGTGAATTCCAACTTATGCTTGGGGAGATGAAGCAACTGATATCCCAGCTACTCAATTTCACTTGCTTGGATGTGGCTAGAAAAGGGAGGCATCTGTCAATTAGGTGTGCTTCAAGGTTTTGATGGGGAAAACAGGCATTTTCCACCTCTGTCTTCAGGCTCTAAGCGTCCACGCAGATATAGGAGTGTGCCAGGGCTCATTTCTACAGAGAGATGAAGACGTCATAATAGGACTTTCACTACCACAGACAAAGGAAATGTAAAGGAACAAACTCTTGCGTCCTTCTGGTACCCGTCTAGGAAGTGGGAGTTTCTAATTTCCACTCTGTTCCTCAAACTGACTTCACAAGAAGCAGGTCTAAGTTGCAGGTGTTTCTATTTGCGGGAGTAATTAACAAATATCACTCCAGGTGCCCTTGGATTGAATGCAGCTTGTGGTCACAAGGAGATATCCACCCATGGAATATCACTCCTTGTTGAGAGAATACCGCAGGAGGCATTGTGCTTCTTTCAAAGCAGATTTTAACCTGCAGAATATTTCGTCAGTTTCTCCAAAATTTGAATGGATAAAGAGTGCGGATTCCAATGGGCAACCAGAGTTCTGCTCTGGCACAGGGAACATTGAGAATCAATTTTTCCTACCCTTGCAAATAAGGCACAGAAGTAGCAGGGAATACAGACCTAGTCACATTGTGAAAATCAGTTTATTGCAATACGGTGTGAATGCCAAATTTGCTTGGGGAGTTTAAGTCCTTAATATCCCAGATTCTCACTTTCTCTTGCTTCGATGGTGCTAGAAAATAGAGGCACCCGGCTATTAGCCGTGATCCAATGCTTTGATGTGGTTTACAGGCATTTTCCACCTATGCCTTCAGGCATTAACGCTCCAAACACACATAGCAGTACACCAGGACTCCTTTATACCAAGGGATTGTGAAGTCATAATTGGACTTTATCTACCGTAGATAAAGGAAGTCTAAAGGAACAAATTCTTGAGTCCTGCAGGTAAATGTCTAAGAGCATGGAGGTGCTAATTTCCACTCCGGGACTCAAACTGTCTTCACAAGAAGCAGGTCTGAGTTCCTGGAGTTTTTCTTTGGGGGAGTAATCTACGAATATCACTCCAGCTTCCTTTCGCTTGAATGGAGCTTGTGGTCAAAAGGAGATATCCACCCGTGGGATAGCACTCCTATTGGAGAGATTTCCAAAGGAGGCATTGTTCTTTTCTAAATTCTGATTCTAACCTTCAGAATATTACGTCTCTTTCTCCACCATTAGCCCATACAAACAGTACGGGGTTTCAGTAATCAAACAGAATTCTTCTCAAGCTCAGGTGACATGGAGAATCAATCTGTTCCTACTCTTGAAAATAATTCACAGATTGAGCATTGAGTATCGTCCCAATCAGATTCTAAAAGACAATTTAAAGCAACACGGTGTGAATTCCAACTTTTGCTGGGGAGATGACGCCCCTGATATCCCAGCTACTCACTTTCATTTGCTTGGTTGTTGCTCACAAAAGAGGCATTTTGCAATTAGGTGTGATCCAAGACTTTCATGTGGACAACAGGTACTTTCCACCTCTGTTTTCAGGCTGTAAACGTCCAACCACATATAGCAGTGTTCCAGGACTCATATCTACATGGGAATTATGACGTCATAATAGGACTTTCAGTGCCACAGAAAAGGTTAGTCTAAAAGAACAAACACTTGCGTCCTTGTGGTAAACACCTAACAGCTGGGAGGGGCTAATTTCCACTCTGATCTTCAAAATGACTTCACAAGAAGCAGGTCAAATTTGTAGGTGTTTGTATTTGAAGGAATAATCAATGAATATCACTCCAGGTACCATTGGCTTGAATGGAGCTTGTGGTCAAAAGGAGATATATACCCTTGGAATAGCACTCCTACTTGAGAGATTTCTGAATAGGCAGTGTGCTGCTTTTTCTTCAGATTCTATTCTACAGAACATTACATCTGTTTCTCCAAAACTTTCTCGTACAAAGATTGTGGGATTTCAATAATCAGGCAGAATTCTCCTCAGCAACATGGACCATGGAGAAGCAATCAGTTCCTACACTTGAAAATATTTCACAGATTGAGCAGGGAGTACAGTCCCACTCAGGGTCTGAAAGACATTTTACAGCAACACGGTTTGAATTCCAACATGGTTGGGGAGATGAAGCCCCTGATATCCCAGCTACTCACTTTCACTTGCTTGAAGGTTGCTATAAATGGGAGCCATCTGGCAATTAGGTGTGATCCAAGCATTTTATGTGGAAAACAGGCATTTTCCAGCTCTGTCTTCAGGCTCAAAGCGTCCAAACACACGTAGCAGTGTGCCAGGACTCATTTCTACAGCGGGATTATGACATCATAACAGGACTTTCACTACCACAGACAAATTGGGTCTAATGAACAAACTCTTGCCTCCTTGCGGTAACAGGCTAGGATCTGGGAGTTGCTAATTTCCACTCTTTTGCTCTAATTGACTTCACAAGAAGCAGGTCTAAGTTGCAGGTGTTTCTATTTGAGGGAGTAATCAACGAATATCACTCAAGGTGCCCTTGGCTTGAATGCAGCTTGTGGTCACAAGGAGATATCCACTGGTGGAATTGCACCCTACTTGAGAGATTTCTGAAGGAGGCAGTGTGCTTCTTTTGATGTACATTTTAAACTGCAGAACATTACGTCAGTTTCTCCAAAATTTGAATGGACAAAGAGTGCGGGATTCCAATGAGAAGCCAGAGTTCTGCTCAGGCACAGGGAACATGGAGTATCAATCTGTACCTACCATTGCAAGCAAAGCACAGAAGGAGCAGGAAATACAGACTTATTCAAATTGTGAAAATCAGTTTATAGCAACACGGTGTGAATGCCAACTTTGCTTCTGGAGATTAAGACCTTAATATCCCAGATTCTCCCTTTTGCTTGCTTGGATGGTGCTAGAAAATAGAGGCACCCGGCAATCAGCTCTGATCCATTACTTGGATGTGGTTAACAGGCATTTTCCACCTCTGCCTTCAGGCTTTAACGCTCCAAACTCACAGAGCTGTGCACCAGGACTCGTTTCTACCAAAGGATTTTGATGTCATAATTGGACTTTCTCTACGGCAGATAAAGTAAATCTCAAGGGAGAAATTCTTGAGTCCTGGAGGTAAATGGCTAAGAGCAGGGAGGTGCTAATTTCCACTCCGGCACTCAAACTGTCTTCCCAAGAAGCAGGTCTGAGTTCCAGGTGTTTCTCTTTGGGGGAGCAATCTTCGAATATCACTCCATCTGTCTTTCGCTTGAATGGAGCTTGTGTTCAAAGGGAGATATCCACCCGTGGGATAGCACTCCTATTCGAGAGATTTCCGAAGGAGGTGTTGTGCTTTTCTCAAATCAGATTCTATCCTTCAGAATATTATGTCTCTTTCTCCACCATTAACCCATAAAAAGAGTACGGGGTTTCAAAAATCAAACAGAGTTCTCCTCAGGCACAGGGGACATGGAGAATCAATCTGTTCCTACTCTTGAAAATAATTCACAGATTGAGCATTGAGTACCATCCCAATCAGATTCTGAAAGACATTTTAGAGCAACACGGTGCGAGTTATAACTTTTGCTTGGTGATTTGAAGCCCTTAATATCACAGCTACTCACGTTCACTTGCTTGGATGTTCCTAGAAAGAGAGGCATCTGTCATTTATGTGTGATCCAAGGCTTTGAGGTGGAAAAAAGGCATTTACCGAGTCTGTCATCAGGGTCTAAGTGTTGAAACACACATAGCAGTGTGTCAGGACTCGATCATACAGCGGGATTATTATGTCATAATAGGACTTTCACCACCACACACAAAGGTAGTCTAAAAGAACAAACACTTGAGTACTTGTGGTAAACGGCTAAGAGCTGGGAGGTGCTAATTTACTCTCTGATCATCAAACTGACTTCACAAGAAGCAGGTCAAAGTTGCAGGTTTTTCTTTTTGAGGGAGTAATTTAAAAATAAAACTCCATGTGCCATTGGCTTGAATGGAGCTTGTGTTCAAAAGGAGATATCAACCCGTGGAATAGCACTCCTAGTTGAGAGAGTTCCAAAGGAGGCAGTGTGCTTCTTTCGATGCAGATTTTATCCTGCAGAACATTTCGTCTGTTTCTCCAAAATTTTCCCGTACAAAGAGTGCGGGATTTCAATAATCAGGCAGAGTTCTGCTCAGGCCCAGGTACCATGGATAAGCAATCAGTTCCTAGTCTTGAAAATAATTCACAGATTGAGCAGGGAATAGCGTCCCACTCAGATTCTGAAAGACATTTTACAGAAACCCAGTGTGAATCCAAACTTTTGCTTGGGAAGATGAAACCCATAATATCCCAGCTACTCATTTTAACTTGCTAGGATGTTGTAATAAAAGAGAGGCCTCTGGCAATTAGGTGTGAGCCAAGCCTTTGATGTGGAAAACAGGTATTTTCAACCCCTGTCTTTAGGCTCTAACTGTCCAAACACAAATAGCAGTGTGGCAGGACTCGTTTCTACAGCGGAATTATGACGTCGTAATAGGAATTTCACTACCACAGACAAAAGTAGTCTAAAGGAACAAACACTTGCGTCCTTGCGGTAACTGGCTAGGAGCTGGGAGTTGCTAAATTCCACTCTGTTCCTCAAAGTGACTTCACAAGAAGCAGGTCAAACTTGCATGTGTTTCTATTTGAGGGAGTAATAAATGAATATCACTCCAGGTGCACTTGGCTTGAATGCAGCTTGTGGTCACAAGGAGATATCCACCCATGGAATAGCACTCCTAGTTGAGAGATTTCCAAAGCAGGCAGTGCGCTTATTTCGATGCAGAACATTATGTCACTTTCTCCAAAATTTGTATGAACAAACAGTGCAGGATTCCAATGAGAAGCCAGAGTGGTGCTTAGGCACAGGGAACGTGGAGAATCAATCTGTTCATACCCTTGCAAATAAGGCAGAGAAGGAGCAGGGAATACAGACCTACTCAGATTGTGAAAATCAGTTTATAGCAACACGGTGTGAATGCCAACATTAGCTTGGGGAGATTAAGTCCTTAATATACCAGATTCTCCATTTCGCTTCCTTGGATGATGCTAGAAAATAGAGGCACCCGGCAAAATAGCTGTGATCCAATGCTTTGATGTGGTTAACAGGCATTTTCCACCTCTGCCTTCAGGCTATAATGCTCCAAACACACATAGCAGTGCACCAGGACTCCTTTCTACCAAGGGAATGTGACGTCATAATGGGATTTCTCTACCGCAGATAAAGTCTCAAGGAACAAATTCTTGCATCCTGGACGTAAATGGCTAAGAGCAAGGAGGTGCTAATTTTCATTCCGCCCCTTATACTGCCTTCACAAGAAGCAGGTCTGAGTTCCAGGTGTTTCTCTTTGAGGGAGTAATCTACAAATATCACTCCAGCTGCCTTTCGCTTGAATGGAGCTTTTTGTCAAAAGGAGATATCCACCCGTGGGATAGCACTCGTATTTGAGAGATTTCCGAAGGAGGCATTTTGCTTTTCTCAATTCAGATTCTAACCTTGAGAATATTACGTCTCTTTCTCCACTATTAGCCCATACAAAGAGTGCTGGGTTTCATCACTCAAACAGAGTTCTCCTCAGGCACAGGGGACATGGAGATTCAATCTGTTCCTGCTCTTGAGAATAATTCAGAGATTGAGCACTGAATACCATCCCAATCAGATTCTGAAAGACATTTTCTACCAACATGGTGTGAATTCCAACTTTTTCTGGGGAGATGACACCCCTGATATCCCAGGTACTCATTTTCACTTGCTTGGATGTTGCTAGAAAAGACAGGCATCTGGCTTTTATGTGTGATCCAAGCATTTGATGTGGAAAACAGTCATTTACACCTCTGTCTTCAGGCTCTAAGCGTCCATACACATAATAGTGTGCCAGCACTCAATTCTACAGCGGGATTATGACGTCAGAATAGGAATTTCACTACCACATACAAAGGTACTCTAAAAGAACAAACTCTTGCGTCCTTGTGGTAAATGGCTAGGAGCTCCGAGGTGCTAATTACCACTCTGATCCTCAAACTGACTTCACAAGAAGCAGGGCAAAGCTGCAGGTGTTTCTATTTTAGGGAAGAATCTTCGAATATCACTCCAGCTGCCTTTCGCTTGAATGGAGCTTGTGGTCAAAGGGAGATATCCACCCGTGGGATAGCACTCCTATTCGAAAGATTTCCAAAGGAGGAATTGTGCTTTTCTCCATTCAGATTCTAACCTTTAGAATATTACGTCTCTTTCTCCACCATTAGCCCATACAAAGAGTACGGGGTTTCAATAATCAAACAGAGTTCTCCTCAGGCACAGGGGATATGCAGAATCAATCTGTTCCTACTCTTGAAAATAAATCACAGATTCAGCATTGAGTACCGTCCCAATCAGATTCTGAAAGACAGTTTATAGCAACAAGGTGCGAATTCCAACTTTTGCTTGGGAGAAGACGCCCCTGATATCACAGCTACTCACTTTCACTAGCTTGGATGTTGCTAAAAAAGAGAGGCATTTGGCAATTAGGTGTGATCCAAGCCTTTGATGTGGGCAAAGGCACTTTCCACCTCTGTCTTCAGGCTCTAACCGTCCAATCACATATAGCTGTGTGCCAGGACTCGTATCTACCGGGGGAATATGACGTCATAATAAGACTTTCCGTGCCACAGAAAATGTTAGTCTAAAAGAACAACCTCTTGCGTCCTTGTGGTAAATGGCTCACAGCTGGGAGGGGCTAATTTCCACTCTGATCCTCAAAAGGACTTCACAAGAAGCTGGTCAAAGTTGCAGATGTTTGTATTTGAAGGAGTAATCTATGAATATCACTCCAGGTACCATTGGCTTGAGTGAAGCTTGTGGTCAAAAGGAGATATCCACCCGTGTAATAGAACTCCTAGTTGAGAGATTTCCGAAGGAGGCAGTGTGCTGCTTTCGATTCAGATGCTATCCTGCAGAACATTACGTCTGTTTCTCCAAAATTTTCCCGTACAAAGACTACGGGATTTCAATAATCAGGCAGAGTTCTCCTCACCACCAGGGATCATTGAGAATCAATCAGTTCCTCGTCTTGAAAACAATTCACAGATTCAGCACTGAGTAGCGTCCCACTCAGATTCTGAAAGATATTTTACAACAACCCGGTGTGAATTCCAACTTGTGCTTGGTAAGATGAAGCCCCTGGTATCCCAGCTACTCATTTTCACTTGCTTGGATGTTCCTATAAAAGAGAGGCCTCTGGCAATTAGGTGTGATCCAAGCCTTTTATGCGGAAAACAGGCATTTTCCACCTCTGTCTTCAGGCTCTAACTGTCCAAACACACATAGCAGTGTGCCAGGACTCGGTTCTACAGCGAAATTGTGACATCGTAATTGGACTTTCACTGCCACAGACAAAGGTAGTCTAAAAGAACAAACTCTTGTGTCCTTGTGGTAAACAGCTAGAAGCTGGAAGTTGCTAATTACCACTCTGATCCTCAAACTGACTCCACAAGAAGCAGGAAAAAGTTGCAGGTGTTTCTATTTGAATGAGTAATCAATGAATATCACTCCAGGTGCCCTTGGCTTGAATCGACATTGTGGTCACAAGGAGATATCCACCCGTGGAAAGCATTCCTAGTTGTGAGATTTCGGAAGGAGGCAGTGTGCTTCTTTCGATGCAGAATATTACGTGAGTTTCTATAAAATCTTAATGGACAAAGAGTGTGGGATTCCATTGAGAAACCAGAGTTCTGCTCTGGCACAGGGAACATTGAAAATCAATCATTTCCTACCCTTGCATATAAGGCACAGAAGAAGCAGGGAATACAGACCTACTTAGATTGTGAAAATCAGTTTATAGCAACACGGTGTGAATGCCAACTTTTGCTTGTGGAGATTAAGTCCTTAACACCCCAGATTCTCATTTTCACATGCTTGGATGGTGCTAGAAAATAGAGGGAGCCGGCAATTAGCTGTGGTCCAATACTTTGATGTGGTTAACAGGCATTTTCCACCTTTGCCTTCAGGCTCTAACGCTCCAAACACACATAGCAGTGCACGAAGACTGTATTCTACCAAGGGATTTTGACATCATAATTGGACTTTTTCTACCGCAGTAAAGGAAGTCTCAAGAAACAAATTCTTGCATCCTTGACGTAAATGGCTAAGAGCAGGGAGGTGCTAAGTTCCACTCTGGCCCTCAAACTGACTTCACAAGATGCAAGTCTGAGTGCCTGGTGTTTCTCTTTGAGGGAGTAATCTACAAATATCACTCCAGCTGCCTTTCGCTTGAATGGAGCTTGTGGTTAAAAGGAGATATCCACCCGTGGGATAGCACTCCTTTTCGAGATATTTCCGAAGGAGGCATTGTGCTTTTCACGATTCAGATTCTAAGCTTCAGAATATCACGTCTCTTTCTCCACCACTAGCCCATACAAAGAGAGCTGGGTTTCAACAATCAAACAGAGTTCTCCTCAGGCACAGGGGACATGGAGAATCAATCTGTTCCTGCTCTTGAAAATAATTCACAGATTGAGCATTGAGTAACGTCTCAATCAGATTCTGAAAGACATTTTATGGCAACACGGTGTGAATTCCAACTTTTGCTGGGGAGATCACGCCCCTGATATCCCAGCTACTCACTTTCACTTGCTTGGACGTAGCTAGAAAAGAGAGGCATCTGGCATTTAGGTGTGATCCAAGCCTTTCTGTGGAAAACAGTCATTTTCCACCTCTGTCTTCAGACTCAAAGCATCCAAACACACATAGCAGTGTGCCAGGACTCATTTCTACAGCGGGATTATGAGGTCATAGTAGGAATTTAACTACCGCAGACAATGGTAGGCTAAAAGAACAAACTCTTGCATCCTTGTGTAAATGGCTAGGAGCTGGGTGGTGCTAATTACCACTCTGATCCTCAAACTGACTTCACAAGAAGAAGGTCAAAGTTGCACGTGTTTCTATTTGAGGGAGGAATCTACAAATATCACTCCAGGTGCCCTTGGCTTCAATGGAGCTTGTGGTCACAAGGAGATATCCACCCATGGAATAGCACTCCTACCTGACAGATTTCCGAAGGTGGCAGTGTGCTGTTTTCAATTCAGATTCTATCCTGCAGATCATTACATTAGTTTCTCCAAAATTTTCCCGTACAAAGAGTGCAGGATTTCAGTAATCAGGCACAGTTCTTCTCAGGCCCAGAGACAAAGGAGAATCAATCAGTTCCTAGTCTTGAAAATAATTCACAGATTAAGAAGGGAGTCGCGTCCCACTCAGATTCTTAAAAACATTTTACAGCAACCCGGTATGAATTCCAACTTTTGCTTGGGAAGATGAAGCCCCTGGTATCCCAGCTACTCATTTTCACTTCCTTGGATGTTGCTATAAAAGAGAGTTCTCTGGGAATTAGGTGTGATCCAAGCCTTTTATGTGGAACACAGGCATTTTCCACCCCTATCTTCAGGCTCTAATGGTCCAAACACACATAGCAGTGTTCCAGGACACATTTCTACAGCAGCATTAAGACGCCATAATAAGACTTTCATTACCACAGACAAAGGTAGTCTAAAAGAACAAACTCTTGCGTCCTTGTGGTAAATGGCTAGGAGCTGGGAGGTGCTAATTACCACTCTGATCCTCAAACTGACTTCACAAGAAGCAGGTCAAATTTGCAGGTGTTTCTATTTGAGGGAAGAATCTACATATATCACTCCAGGTGCTATTAGCTTGAATAGAGCTTGTGGTCAAAAGGAGATATCAACCCGTGGAATAGCAATCCTAGTTGAGAGATTTTGGATGGAGGCAGTGTGCTGCTTTCAATTCAGATTCTATCCTGCAGAACATTATGTCTGTTTCTCCAAAATTTTCCCGTACAAACAGTGTGGTATTTCAATAATCAGACACAGTTCTCCTCAGGCCCAGGGTCCATGGAGAATCAATCAGTTCCTACTCTTGAAAATAATTCACAGATTGAGCAGTGAGTGCTGTCCCACTCAGATTCTGAAAGACATTTTAGAGCAACACAGTGTAAATTCCAACTTTTCTTGGGAAGTTGAAGCCCCTGATATCCCAGCTACTCACTTTCACTTGCTTGGATGTTGCTATAAAAGTGAGGCCTCTGGCAACTAGGTGGGATCAAAGCCTTTTATGCGGAAAACAGGCATTTTCCACCTCTGTCTTCAGGCTCTAACTGTCCAAACACACATAGCAGTGTGCCAGGACTTGTTTCTACAGCGGAATTATGACATCGTAATAGAACTTTCACTACCACGGACAAAGGTAGTCTAAAGGAACAAACACTTGCGTTCATGGGTTAAACGGCTTGGAGCTGGAAGTGGCTAATTTCCACTCTGCTCCATAAAATAACTTCACAAGAAGCAGGTATAAGTTTCAGGTGTTTCTATTTGAGTGAGTAATCAACGAATATCACTCCAGGTGCCCTTGGCATGAATGCAGCTTGTGGTGACATATTCACCCGTGGAACTGCACTCCTAGTTGAGAGATTTCCGAAGGAGGCAGTGTGCATCTTTTGATGCAGATTTTAACCTGCAGAACATTCCGTCATTTTCTCCATAATTTGAATGGACAAAGAGTGTGGGATTCCAATGAGAAACCAGAGTTCTGCTCTGGCACAAGGACCATTGAGAATCAATCTGTTCCTACCCTTGCAAATAAGGCACAGAAGAAGCAGGGAATACAGACCTACCCAGATTATGAAAATCAGTTTAGGGCAACACGGTGTGAATACCAACTTTTGTTTGTGGACATTAAATCTTTAATATCCCAGCTTCTCCTTTCCCTTGCTTGCATGGCGCTAGAAAATAGAGGCACAAGGAAATTAGCTGTGATGCAATACTTTGATATCGTTAACAGGCATTTTCCACCTCTGCCTTCAGGCTCTAACGCTCCAAACACACATAGCAGTGCACCAGGACTCCTTTCTACCAAGGGGTTATGACGACATAGTTGGACTATATAGCAGATACCGGAAGTCTCAAGGAACAAATTCTTGCGTCCTGGAGGTAAATAGCTAAGAGCAGAGGGTCTAATTACCACTCCGCCCCTCAACCTGTCTTAACAAGAAGCAGGCCTGAGTTCCAGGTGTTTCTCTTTTAGGGAGTAATCTACAAATATCACTCCAGCTGCCTTTCGCTTGAATGGAGCTTGTGGTCAATGGACATATCCACCCATAGGATAGCACTCTTATGCGAGAGATTTCCGAAGGAGGCTTTGTGCTTTTCTCGATTCAGATTCTAACCTTCAGAATATAAGGTCTCTTAATCCACCATTAGCCCATACAAAGAGTGCGAGATTGCAATAATCAAACAGAGTTCTCCTCAGCCACAGGGGACATGGAGAATCAATGTCTTCCTACTGTTGAAAATAATTCAAAGATTGAGCATTGACTAACGTTCCAATCAGATTCTGAAAGGCATTTTATAGCAACACGGTTTGAATTCCAACTTTTGCTGGGGAGATGAGGCCCCTGATATCCCAGCTACTCACTTTCACTTGCTTGGATGTTGCTATAAAAGAGAAGCCTCTGGCAATTAGGTGTGTTCCAAGCTTTTTATGTGGAAAACAGGCATTGTCCACATTTGTCTTCAAGCTCTAACTGTCCAAACACACATAGCAGTGTGCCAGGTCTCATGTCTACTGGGGAACTATGACGTCGTAATAGGACTTTCACTACCACAGAGAAAGGTAGTCTAAAGGAACAAACACTGGTGTCCTTGCGGTAACCGGCTAGGAGCTGGGAGTTGCTAATTTCCACTGTCTTCCTCAAACTGACTTCTCAAGAAGCAGATATAATTTGCAGGAGTTTCTATTTGAGGGAGTAATCAAGGAATATCACTCCAGGTGTCCTTGGCTTGAATGCAGCTTGAGGTCACAAAGAGATATCCACCCGTGGAATAGCACTCCTAGTTGAGAGATTTCCAAAGGAGGCAGTGTTCTTCATTGGATGCAGATTTTAACCTGCAGAACATTATGGCAGTTTCTTCAAAATTTGAATGGACAAAGAGTGCGGTATTCCAATGAGAAAAAACAGTTCTGCTCTGGCACAGGGAACACTGAGAACCAATCTCTTCCTACCCTTGCAAATAAAGCACAGAAGGAGCAGGGAATACAGATCTACTCAGATTGTGAAAATGAGTTTATAGCAACATGGTGTGAATGCCAACTTTTCTTGGGAAGATTAAGCCCCTGATATCCCAGCTACTCACTTTCCCTTGCTTGGATGTTGCTATAATAGGGAGGCCTCTGGCAAGTAGGTGTGATCCAAGACTTTTATGTGGAAAACAGGCATTTTCCACCTCTGTCTTTAGGCTCTAACTGTCCAAACACACATCGAAGTGTGCCAGGACTCGTATCTACAGTGGAATTATGACGTCGTAATAGGGCTTTCACTAACACAGACAAAGGTAGTCTAAAGGAACAAACACTTGCGTAATTGTGGTAACCGGCTAGGATCTGGGAGTTTCCAATTTCCACTGTGTTCCTCAAAACAGACTTCACAAGAAGCAGGTCTAAGTTGCAGGTGTTTCTATTTGAGGAAGTAATCAATGAATATCACTTCAGGTGCCCTTGGCTTGAACGCAGTTTGTCTTCACAAGGAGATCTCAACATGGGGAATTGCACTCCTAGTTGAGAGATTTCCAAAGGAGGCAGTGTGCTTCTTTCGATGCAGATTTGAACCTGCAGAACATTACGTCAGTTTCTCCAAAATTTGAATGGACAAAGAGTGTGGGATTCCAATGAGAAACCAGAGTTCTGCTCTGGCACAGGGAACACTGAGAATCAATCTGTTCCTACCCTTGCAAATAAGGCACAGGAGGAGCAGGGAATACAGAACTACTCAGATTGTGAAAATCAGTTTATAGCACCACAGTGTGAATACGAACTTTTGCTTGGGGAGATTAAGTAATTAATATCCCAGATTCTCCCTTTCGCTTGCTTTGATGGTGCTGGAAAATAGAGGCACCAGGCAATTAGCTGTGATCCAATACTTTGCTGTGGTTAACAGGCATTTTCCATCTCTTCCTTCAGGCTCTAACGCTCCAAACACACATATCAGTGCACCAGGACTCATTTCTACCAAGGGATTGTGACGTCATAATTGGACTTTCTCTACTGCAGATAAAGGAAGTCTCAAGGAACAAATTCTTGCGTCTTGGAGTTAAATGGCTAAGAGCAGGAAGGTGCTAATTTCCACTCGGCCCCTCAACCTGTCTTCACAAGAAGCATGTCTGAGTTCCAGGAGTTTCTCTGTGAGGGAGTAATCTACAAATATCACACCACCTGCCTTTCGCTTGAATGGAGGTTGTAGTCAAAATGAGATATATGTCCGTGCGATGACACACCTATACGAGAGATTTTCAAAGGAGGAATTGTGCTTTTCTCGATTCAGATACTATCCTTCAGAATATTAAGTCTTTTTCTGCACCATTAGCCCATACAAATAGTGCGTTGTTTCTACAATCAAACAGAGTTCTCAGGCAAAGGGGTCATGGAGAATCAATCTGTTCCTAGTCTTGAAAATAATTCACAGATTGAGCATTGGGTACCATCCCAATCAGATTCTGAAAGACATTTTATAGCAACACGGTGTGAATTCCAACTTTTGGTGGGGAGATGACGCCCCTGATATTCCAGCTACTCACTTTTGCTTGCTTGGATGTTGCTAGAAAGAGAGGCATCTGGCATTTAGGTGTGATCCAAGCCTTTGATGTGGAAAACAGGCATTTTCCACATCGGTCTTCATATTCTAAGCATCCAAACACACATAGCAGTGTGTAAGGACTCATTTCTATATCCGGATTATGATGTCATAATAAGACTTTCACTACCGCAGACAGAGGTAGTCTAAAAGACCACACTCTTGCATTCTTGTGGTAAACGGCTAGGAGTTGGGAGGTGCTAATTACCACTTTGATCCTCAAACTGACTTCACAAGAAACAGGTCAAAGTTGCTGGTTTTTCTATTTAAGGGAGGAATCTATAAATATCACTCCAGGTGCCCTTTGCTTGAATGGAGCTTGTGCTCACAAGGAGATATCCACGTGTGGAATAGCACTCCTAGTTGAGAGATTTCCGAAGGAGGCATTGTGCTGCTTTCAATTCAGATTCTATCCTGCCGAACATTGCGTTTGTTTCTCCAAAATTTTCCCATACAAAGAGTGCGGGATTTCAATAATCAGGCAGAGTTCTCCTCAGGCCCAGGGGCCATGGAGAATCAATCAGTTCCTACTCTTAAAAACAATTCAAAGATTGAGCAAGGAGTACCGTCCCACTCAGATTCCTAAAGACATTTTACAGCGATAGTGTTTGAATTTCCTTTTTGCTTGGGAAGATGAAGCCCCTGATATCCCAGCTACTCACTTTCACTTGCTTGGATGTTGCTATAAAAGAGAAGCCTCCAGGGCCGGAGGGTTAGCTCAGTGGTTCTGGTGCCTGCCGCACAAGCGTAAGGACCTGAGTTCGATCCCCGGTTACCACATATAATGCCGGGTATGGTGGCTCACGCCTGTAATCCCAGTACTCGGGAGGCAGAGACAGGAGGATTCCTGAGATCGCGGCGGCTTGCCTGGGCACCATAGTGAACTCAGAGCCAGCCTGAACTACAAAAGCAAGACCCTGTCTCCAAAAAGCAAAAAAACAAAAAAAAACAAAAAAACAAAAAAAGCCTCTGGAAATTAGGCGTGATCCAAGCCTTTGATGTGGAAAACAGGCATTTTCCACCCCTGTCTTTAGGCTCTAACTGTCCAAACACAAATAGCAGTGTGCCAGGATTCATTTCTACAGCGGAATTATGAGTTCGTAATAGGACTTTCACTACCACAGACAAAGGTAGTCTAAAGGAACAAACACTTGCATCCTTGTGATAACCGGCTAGGAGCTGGAGTTGCTAATTTCCAATCTGTTCATAAAACTGACTTCACAAGAAGCAGGTATACGTTGCAGGTGTTTCTATTTGAGGAAGTAATCAACGAATATCTCTCCAGGTGCCCTTGGATTGAATGCAGCTTGTGGTCACAAGGAGATATACACCCGTGGAACAGCACTCCTATTTGAGAGATTTCCAAAGGAGCCTGTGTGCTTCTTTCGATGCAGATTTTAACCTGCAGAACATTATGTCAGTTTCTCCAAAATTTGAATGAACAAAGAGTGTGGGATTCCAAAGTGAAGGCAGATTTCTGCTCAGGCACAGGCATCTTGGAGAATCAATATCTTCCTACCATTGCAAATAAGGCACAGAAGGAGCAGGGAATACAGACCTACCCAGATACTGAAAATCAGTATATAGCAACACGGAGTGAATGCCAAATTTAGCTTGGGGAGATTAAGTCCTTAATATCCCAAATTCTCCCTTTCGCTTGCTTGGATGGTGGTAGAAAACAGAGGCACCTGGAAATTAGCTGTGATCCAATACTTTGATGTGGTTATCAGGCATTTTCCACCTCTGCCTTCAGGCTTTAACGCTCCAAGCACACCTAGCAGTGGACCAGGACTCGTTTCTCCCAAGGGATTGTGATGTCATAATTGGACTTTCTCCACCACAGATAAAGGAAGTCTAAAGGAACAAATTCTTGCGTCCTGGAGGTAAATTGCTAAGAGCAGGGAGGTGCTAATTTCCACTCTGGCCCTCAACATGTCTTCACAAGAAGCAGGTCTGAATTCCTGGTGTTTCTCTTTGAGGGAGTACTCTACGAGTATCACTCCAGCTGCCTTTCGCTTGAATGGAGCTTGTGATCAAAAGCAGGTATCCACCCATGGGATAGCACTCGTATTGGAGAGATTTCCGAAGGAGGCATTTTGCTTTTCTCAATTCAGATTGTAACCTTCAGAATACTATGTCTCTTTCTCCACCATTAGCCATACAAAGAGTGCAGGCTTTCAGTAAACAAACAGCGTTCTGAGGCACAGGGAACTTTGAGAATCAATCTGTTCCTACTCTTGAAAATAATTCACAGATTGAATATTGAGTACCGTCCCAATCAGATTCTGAAAGACATTTTATAGCAACACGGTGTGAATTCCAACTTTTGCTGGGGAGATGACGCCACTGATATTCAAGCTACTCACTTTCACTTGCTTGGATGTTGCTAGAAAAGAGAGGCATCTGGTATTTAGGTGTGAGCCAAAGCTTTGCTGTGGAAAAAAGGCATTCTCCACCTCTGTCTTCAGGCTCGAAGCGTCCAAGCACATGAAGCAGTGTGCCAGGACTCGTATCTACAGCGGTATTATGACGTCATGATAGGTCTTTCACTACCACAGACAAAGGTGGTCTAAAGGAACAAACTCTTGCGTCCTTGCAGAAAATGGCTAGAATCTGTGAGTTGCTAATTTCCAATCTAGTCCTCAAACTGACTTAACAAGAAGCAGGTCTAAGTTGCAGGGGTTTCTATTTGAAGGAGTAATCAACGAATATCAGACCATGTGCCCTTGGCTTGAATGCAGCTTGTGGTCCCAAGGAGATATCCACGTGTGGAATAGCGCTCCTAGTTGAGAGATTTCCGAAGGGGACAGTGTGCTTCTTTTGATGCAGATTTTAACTTGCAGAATATTATGTCAATTTCTTCAAAATTTGAATAGACAATGAGTGCGGGATTCGAATGAGAAAAAAGAGTTCTGCGCTGGCTGAGGGAACATTGAGAGTCAACCTGTTCCTACTCTTGCAAATAAAGCACAGAAGGAGCAGGGAATACAGACGTACTCAGATTGTGAAAATCAGTTTATAGCAACACGGTGTGAATGCCAACTTTTGCTTGGGGAGATCAAGCCCTTAATATCACGGATTCTCCCTTTCGCTTGCTTGGATGGTGCTAGAAAATAGAGGGAGCCGGCAATTAGCCGTGATCCAACACTTTGATGTGGTTAACTGGCATTTTCCACCTCTGCCTTCAGGCTCTAACGTTCCAAACACACAGAGAAGTGCACCAGGACACCTTTCTACCAAGGGATTGTGACGTCATAATTAGACTTTCTCTACTGCAGATAAAGGAATTCTCAAGGAAGCAATTCTTGCATCCTGGAGGTAAATGGCTAAGAGCAGGATGGTGCTACTTTCCACTCCTGCCCTCAAACTGACTTCACAAGATGCATTTCTGAGTTCCAGGTGTTTCTCTTTGAGGGAGTAATCTACAAATATCACTCCAGATGTTTTTCGCTTGAATGGAGCTTTTGTTGAAAAGGAGATAGCCACCTGTGGGATAGCACTCCTATTCGAAAGATTTCCGAAGGAGGCATTGTGCTTTTCTCGATTCAGATTCTAACCTTCAGAATATTACATCTCTTTCTCTACCTTTAGCCCATACAAGGAGTGTGGGATTTCAGTAATCAAACAGAGTTCTCCTCAGGCACAGGTGACATGGAGAATCTGTCTGTTCCTACTCTTGAAAATAATTCACAGATTGAGCATTGAGTACCGTCCCAATCAGATTCTGAAAGACATTTTATAGCAACATGGTTTGAATTCCAACTTTTGCTGGGGAAATAACGCGTCTGATATCCCAGCTACTCACTTTCACTTGCTTGGATGTTCCTAGAAAAGAGAGGCATCTGGCATTTAGGTGTGAGCCAAGACTTTGATGTGGAAAACAGGCATTTTCCACCTCTTTCTTCAGGCTCTAATCATCACAACAAAGAGAGCAGTGTGCCAGGACTCATTTCTACAGCGGGATTACGATGTCTTAATAGGACTTTCAATACCACAGACAAAGGTAGCCTAAAGGAACACACTCTTGCGTCCTTGAGGTAACCGGCTAGGAGCTGGGAGTTGCTAATTTCCACTCTTTTCCTCAATCTGACTTCACAAGAATCTGATCTTAGTTGCAGGTGTTTCTATTTAAGGAAATAATCAACGAATATCACTCCGTGTGCCCTTGGCTTGAATGCAGCTTGTGGTCACAAGGACATATCCACTCGTGGAATAGCACTCCTAGTTGAGAGATTTCTGAAGGAGGCAGTGTGCTTCTTTCAATGCACATTTTAACCTGCAGAACATTACGTCAGTTTCTCCAAAATTTGAATGGACAAAGAGTGTGGGATTCCAATGAAAAACCAGAGTTCTTCTCTGGCACAGGGAACATTGAGAATAAATCTCTTCCTACACTTGCAAATAAGGCACAGAAGGAGCAGGGAATAAAAACCTACTCAGATTGTGAGAATTAGTTTATAGCAACATGGTGTGAATGCCAAAATTGCTTGGGGAAATTAAGTCCTTAATATCCGAGATTATCCCTTTCGCTTGCTTGGATGGTGGTAGAAAACAGAGGCACCCGGCAATTAGCTGTGATCCAATAGTTTGATGTGGTTAACAGGCATTTTCCACCTCTGGCTTCTGGCTCTAACCCTCCAAACACACATAGCAGTGCACCAGGACACATTTCTACCAAGGGATTGTGACGTCTAAGTTGGACTTTCTCTACCGCAGATAAAGAAAGTCTCAAGGAACAAATTCTTGCCTCTTGGAGGTAAATGCCTAAGAGCAGGGAGGTGCTAAATTCCACTCTGGCCCTCAAACTGACTTCACAAGAAGCAGGTCTGAGTTCCAGGTGTTTCTCTTTGAGGGAGTAATCTACAAATATCACTCCAGCTGCCTTTAGCTTGAATGGAGCTTGTGGTCAAAAGGAGATATCCACCTGTGGGATAGCTCTCCTATTCGAGAGATTTCCGAAGGAGGCATTGGGCTTTTCTAGATTCAGATTCCAACCTTCAGAATATTACGTCTCTTTCTCAACCATTAGCCCTTACAAAGAGTATGGGATTTCCAAAATCAAACAGAGTTCTCCTCAGGCTCAAAGGACATGGAGAATCAATCTGTTCCTACTCTTGAATATAATTCACAGATTGAGCATTGAGTACAGTCCCAATCAGATTCTGAAAGACATTTTTTAGCAACACGGTGTAAATTCCAACTTTTGCTGGGGAGATGACGCCCCTGATATCCCATCTACTCACTTTCATTTGCTTGGATGTTGCTAAAAAAGAGAGACATCTGTCAATTAGGTGTGATTCAAGCCATTTGATGTGAAAAACAGGCACTTTCTACCTCTTTCTTCAGGGTCTAACTGTCCAATCACATATAGCAGTGTGCCAAGTCTCGTATCTACAGCGGGATTATGACATCATAACAGGACTTTCACTACCACAGAAAATGTTAGTCTAAAAGAACAAACTCTTGCGTCCCTGGGGTAAAAGTCTAAGAGCTAGGAAGGGCTATTTTCCACTCTGATCCTCAAAATGACTTCACAAGATGCAGCTCAAAGTTGCAGGTGTTTCTATTTGAAGGAGTAACCTACGAATATCACCCCAGGTGCCCTTGGCTTGAATGGAGCTTGTGCTCAAAGTTGATATCGACCCGTGTAATAGCACTCCTAGTTGAGAGATTTCCGAACGAGGCAGTGTGCTGCTTACAATTCACATTCATTCCTGCAGAACATTATGTCTGTTTTTCCCAAATTTTCCCATACAAAGAGTGTGGGATTTCAATAAGCAGGCAGAGATCTCCTCAGGCTCAGGGAAAATGGAAAATCAATCTCTTCCTACTCTTGAAAAAAAATCACAGATTGAGCATTGAATACCGTCCCACTCATTTTCTGAAAGGCATTTTATAGCAACATGGTGTGACGTCCAACTTTTCCTTGGGGAGATGAAGCCCCTGATATCCCAGCTACTCACTTTCACTTGCTTGGATGTTGCTAGAAAAGACAGGCATCTGGAAATTAGGTGTGATCCAAGCCTTTGATGTGGATAACAGGCATTTTCCACCTTTGTCTTCAGGCTCTAACTGTCCAAACATACATAGCACTGTGCAAGGACTCGTTTTTGCAGTGAGATTATGATGTCATAATGGGACTTTCACTACTGCAGACAATGGTAGTCTAAAGGAAAAAACTCTTTCATCCTTGTGGTAACCAGTAAGAGCTGGGGGTTGCTAATTTCCACTCTGTTCCTCAAACTGACTTCACAAGAATCAGGTCTAATTTGCAGGTGTTTCTGTGTGAGGGAGTAATCTACGAATAACACTCCTGGTGTAATTGGCTTGGATGGAGCTTGTGGTCACAAGGATATATCCATCCGTAGAATAGCACTCCTAGTTGAGATATTTTTGAAGGAGGCAGTCTGCTTCTTTCGATGCAGATTCTAACCTTCAGGACATTACGTCTCTTTCTCCAAAATTTGACCAGACAAAGAGTGCGGGATTCCTATGTGAAGCCAGAGATCTGCTTAGGCACAGGGAACAGGGAGATGAAATCTGTTCCTACTCTTGCAAATAAGACACAGAAGGAGCAGGGAATACAGACCTACTCAGATTCTGAAAATCAGTTTATAGCAGCACGGTGTGAATTCCAACTTTTTGGGGGGAGAATAAGACCATATTATTCCAGATTCTCCCTTTCCCTTGCTTGCTTGTTGCTAGAAAACAGAGGCATCTGGCAATTAGTTGTGATCTATGCTTTAATGTGGATAAAAGGCATTTTCCTCCTCTGTCCTCAGGCTCTAAGGGTTCAAACACACATAGCAATGTGCCAAGACGCATTTTTACAATGGGATCATGACATCATAATTGGACTTTGACTACAGCAGACAAATGTAACCTAAAGGAACAAACTCTTGCCTCCTAACAGTAAATCCCAAAGAGCAGGGCAGTAATAATTTCCACTCCATTCCTGAAACTAACTTCACAAAAAGCAGGTCTGAGTTCCAGGTGTTTCTCTTTGAGGGAGTAATCTATAAATATCATTCCAGCTGCCATTCGCTTGAATGGAGCTTGCGGTCAAAATTGATATCGACCCGTGGAATAGTCCTCCTATTCCAGAGATTTCCGAAAGAGGCAGTGTGGTTTTCTCAATTCAGATTCGAACCATCAGAAATTTACGTCTGTTTCTCCAGGGTTGGACCATACAAAGAGTGTGGGGTTTCAGTGAGAAGCCACAGTTCTCCATAGGCACAGAGAACATGGAGAAACAACCTGTTCCTACTCGTGCAAATAATGGACAGAGTGAACATGGAGTACAGTCCCACTGAGACTCTGAAAATCATTTTATAGCAACACAGCGTGAATTCCAGCTTTTGCTCATGGAGTTAAAGCCTCTGATATCCCTTATTCTACCTTTTAAATTGCTTGGTTGTTGCTAGAAATGAGAGGCATCTTTGAGTTAGGTGTAATCCAAGACTTTGATGTGAAAACAGGCGTTTTCCACCTCTGTCTTCAGGCTCAAACGCTCCAAACACACATAGCAGTGCACCAGGAATAGTTTCAATCACGCAATTGTGATGTCATAATTGGACTTTCACTACCGCAGATAAAGGAAGTCTAAAGTAACAAATTCTTGTGTCCTGGAGACAAAAGGCTAAGAGCAGGGAGGTGCTAATTACCACTCCGGCCTTCAAACTGACTTCACAAGAAGCAGGTCTGAGTTCCAGGTGTTTCTCTTTGAGGGAGTAATCTATAAATATCACTCCAGCTGCCATTCGCTTGAATGGAGCTTGCGGTCTAAGGTGATATCCACCCGTGTAATAGTCCTCCTTTTCCAGAGATTTCCGAAGGAGGCAGTGTGCTTTTCTTGATTCAAATTCGAACCACCAGAACATTACGCCTGTTTCTCCAGGGTATGGCCAGGCAAAGAGTGCGGGATTTCTGTGAGAAGCCACAGTTCTCCTTAGGCAGATGGAACATGGAGAAACCATCTGTTCCTACTCTTGCTAATAATGCAGAGAGTGAACATGGATTACATTCCCCCTCAGATTCTGAAAATCAGTTTACAGCAACACAGTGTGAATTCCAGCTTTTACTCTTGGAGAATAAGCCTCTGATACCACTTATTCTCCTTTTGCTTGCGTGGATGTTGCTAGAAAATACAGGCATCTTTCAATTAGGTGTAATCCAAGCCTCTGATGTGGAAAATAGGCATTTTACACCTCTGTCGTCAGGTTTGAATGCTCCAAAGACACATAGCAGTGCACCAGGTCTTGTTTCCACAAAGGGATTGTGACGTCATAATTGGACTTTCATTACCGCAAATAAAGGATGTCTAAAGGAACAAATTCTTGCATACTGGAGGTAAACGGCTAAGAGCAGCTAGGTGCTAATTTCCACTCTGTCCCTCATACTGACTTCACAAAAAGCAGGTCTCAGATTCAGGAGTGTTTCTCTTTAAGGGAGTAATCTACAAATATCACTCCAGCTCCCTTTCGCTTGAGTGGAGCTTGTGGTCAAAAGGAGATATCCATCCGTGGCATAGCACTCCTAGTCGAGATTTCCAAAGGAGACAATGTGCTTTTCTCCATTCAGATTCTATCCTTCAGAACATTACATCCCTTTCTCCACCATTGGCCCGTAAAAAGAGTGCGGGATTTCAATAATCAGGCAGAGTTCTCCTCAGGCACAGGGAATATGGGGAAACAATCTGTTCCTACCCGTGCAAATAATGCACAGAGTGAGCATGGGGTACATTCCCACTCACATTCCGAAAATCACTTTAGGAGAGCACCATGTGAATTTCAGCTTTTGCTCGTAGAGATTAAGCCTCTGATCTGCCTTATTCTCTCTTTTGCGTGCTGGGATGTAGCTAGAACAGAGAGGCATCATTCAATTAGGTGTATTCCAAGCCTTTGGTGTGGAAAACAGGCATTTCCCACATCTGTCTTAGGGCTCTAACTCTCCAAAAGCACATAGCAGTGCGCCAGGACTCCTCTTTACAATGGGATTATGACATCATAATTAAACTTTCACTACCGCAGACAAACGTACCCTAAAGGATCAAACTCTTGACTCCTGGCGGCAAACTCCAAAGAGCAGGGCAGTAGTAATTTTCACTCTGTTCCTGAAACTGACTTCACACAAAGCAGGTCTGAGTTCCGGGTGTTTCTCTTTGAGGGAGTAATCTGTAAATATCACTCCAGCTGCCATTCAATTGAGTGGAGCTTGCGGTCAAAAGGAGATATCAACCCGTGGAATAGCACTCCTATTCCAGAGATTTCCGAAGGAGGCAGTGTGCTTTTCTTGATTCAGATTCGAACCATCAGAACATTACGTCTGTTTCTCCAGGCTTTGCACATACAAAGAGTTCGTTATTTCAGTGAGAAGCCTCAGTTCTCCTTAGTCAGAGGGAACATTTAGAAAAAAATCTGTTCCTATTCGTGCAAATAATGCTCAGGGTGAGCATGCAGTACAGTCCCACTCACATTCTGGAAATCTTTTCATAGCAACACGATGTGAATTCCAGCTTCTGCTTGTGGAGATGAAGCCTCTCATATCCCTTATTCGCAATTTCGATTGCTTGGATGTTGCTAGAAAAGATAGGCATCTTTCAATTAGGTGTAATCCAAGCCTTTGATATGGAATACAGGCATTTTCCACCACTGTCTTCAGGCTCTAATGCTCCAAACACATATAGCAGTGAACCAGGACATGTTTCTCCCAAGGGATTGTGACATCTTAATTGGACTTTCACTACCACAGATAAAGGAAGTCCAAAGGAAGAAATACTTGCGTCCTGGAGGTAAACGGCTAAGAGCAGACAGGTGCTACTTTCCACTCCGTCCCTCAAACTGACTTCACAAGAAGTAAGTCTGAGTTCCAGGTGTTTCTCTTTGAGGGAGCAATATACGAATATCACTCCAGGTGCCACTGGATCGAGTGCAGCTTGTGGTCACAAGGAGATATCCACCTGTGGAATAGCACTCCGAGTTGAGAGATTTCCGAAGGAGGCAGTGTGCTTCTTTTGCAGCAGATTCTAAACTTCAGAACATTACGTCTGTTTCTCCAAAACTTGACCGGACAAAGAGTGCGGGGTTCCAATGTGAACCCAGAGTTCTGCTCAGGCACAGGGAACATGGAGAATCAAGCTGTTCCTAAACTTGTAAATGAGGCACAGAAGGGTCACAGAATACAGACGTACTCAGATTCTCAAAATCAGTTTATAGCAACATGGTGTGAATTCCAACTTTTGCTAGTGGAGTTTAAGTCATTATTACCCAAGATTCTCCCTTTCCCTTGCTTGGATGTTGCTAGAAAATAGAGGCATCTGGCAATTAGGTGTAATTCAAGCCTTTGATGTGGATAACAGGCATTTTCCACCTCTGTATTCAGGCTCCAAGTGTCCAAACACACAGAGCAGTGTGGCAAGACTCGTTTTTACAAGGGGATTATGACATCATAATTGGACTTTCACTACCGCAGAGAAACGTACCGCAAAGGAACAAACTCTTGCCTCCTGATGGTAAACACCAAAGAGCAAGATAGTAGTAATTTCCACCCCATTCCTGAAACCAAGTTCACAAAAAGCAGGTCTCAGTTCTGGGTGTTTCTCTTTGAGGGTGTAATCTATAAATATCAGTCCAGCTGCCATTCCATTGAGTGGAGCTTGCGGTCAAAAGGAGATATCCACCCATCTAATAGCACTCCTATTCCAGAGATTTCCGAATGAGGCATTGTGCTTTGGTCGATTCAGATTCGAACTATCAGAACATTACATCTGTTTCTCCAGGGTACGGCCAGGGAAAGAGTGCGGGATTTCAATGAGAAGCCACAGTTCTTAGGCAGAGGGAACACGGAGAAACAATGTGTTCCTACACGAGCAAATAATGCACAGGGTGAGCATGGAGTATAGTCCCACTCAGATTCTGAAAATCATTTTATAGCAACACGGTGTGAATTCCAGCTGTTGCTCGTGGAGTTCAAGGCTCTTATATCCATTATTCTCCCTTTCGCTTGCTTGGATGTTGCTAGAAAAGAGAGGCATTTTTCAATTAGGTGTAATCTAAGCCTTTGTTGTGGAAAACACGCATTTTCCACCTCTGTCTTCAGGCTCTAAAGCTGCAAGCACACATAGCAGTGCACTAGGACTCATTCCTACCAAGGGATTGTGACGTCATAATTGGACTTTCACTACCGCAGATAAAGGAGGTCTAAAGGAAGAAATTCTTGCATCCTGGAGGTAAATGGCTAAGAGCAGAGAGGTGCTAATTTTCACTCCGTCCTTCAAACAGACTTCACAAGAAGCAGGTCTGAGTTCCAGGAGTTTCTCTGTGAGGGAGTAGTCTACGAATATCACTCCAGCTGCTTTTCTCTTGAATGGAGCTTGTGGTCAAATGAAATATCCACCCATGGGATAGCACTCCTAGTCAAGACATTTCTGAAGGAGGCATTGTGCTTTTCTCCATTCAGATTCTAACCTTCAGAACAGTACGTATCTTGCTACACCATTTGCCTGTACAAAGAGTACAGGATTTCAATAATAAGGCAGAGTTCTCCTCAGGCACAGGTAACATGGAGAATCATTCTGTACCTACTCTTGAAAATAATTCAAAGATTTAGAAGAGTACTGACCCACTCAGATTCTGAAAGATATTTTAGAGCAACACGGTGTGACTTTAACATTTTGCTTGGGACGATGAAGCCCCTCATATCCCAGCTATTCACTTTCCCTTACTTGCATGTTGCTAGAAAAGAGAGGGATCTGACAATTAGGTGTGATGCCAGCTTTTGATGTGGAAAACAGGCATTTTCCACCTCTGTCTTCAGGCCAGAACATTCCAACAAACATAGCATTGTGCCAGGACTCTTATGTACAGGGGATTAAGGCAACATAATAGAACTTTAACTACCACAGACAAAAGTAGTCTACAGAAACTAACACTTGCCTCCTGATGGTAAATGCCAAAGAGCAAAGTAGTAGTAAATTCCACTCCATTCCTGAAACTGAGTTCACAAAAAGCAGGTCTGGGTTCCACATGTTTCTCTTTGAGGGTGTAATCTATAAATATCAGTCCAGCTGGCATTCGATTGAGTGGAGCTTGCGGTCAAAAGGAGATATTCACCCATGGAAATGCACTCCTATTCCAGAGATTTCCAAAGGAGGCAGTGTGCTTTTGTTGATTCAGATTCGAACCATCAGAACATTATGTGTCTTTCTCAAGGGTTTGGCCTTACAAAGAGTGCGGGATTTCAATGAGAAGCCACTGTTCTTAGGCAGAGGGTAAACAGAGAAACAATCTGTTCCTACACGAGCAAATAATTCACAGGGAGAGCATGGAGTATAGTCACATTCAGATTCTGAAAATCATTTTATAGCAACACAGTGTGAATTCCAGCTTTTGCTCGTGGAGATTAACCTCCGATATCCCTTATTCTCCCTTTCGCTTCCTTGGATGTTGCTAGAAAAGATAGGCATCTTTCAGTTAGGTGTTATCCATGCCTTTGATGTGGAAAAAAGGCATTTTCTACCTCTGTCTTAAGGCTCTAACGCTGCAAACAGACATAGCAGTGCACAGGGCACCTTTCTACCAAGGGATTGTGGCGTCATAATTGCACTTTCACTGCCACAGATAAAAGAAGTCTAAGGGAAGCAATTCTTGTGCCCTAGAGGTAAATGGCTAAGAGCAGGGAGGTGCTAATTTCCACTCCGTTCCTCAAACTGATTTCACAAGAAGCAGATCTGAGTTCCAGGTGTTTCTCATTGAGGGAGTAATCTATGAATATCACTCCAGCTCTCTTTCCCTTGAATGGAGCTTGTGGTCGCAAGGAGATATCCACCCATGGAATAGCACTCCTAGTTGAGAGATTTTCGAAGCAGGCACTTTGCTTCTTTCGCTGCAGATTCTAACCTTCAGAACATTATGTCTGTCTCTCCAAAACATGACCGGATAAAGAGTGTGGGATTCCAATGTGAAGCCAGAGTTCTGCTCAGGCACGGGGAACATGGAGAATCAATCTGTTCCTACTCTTACAAATAAGGCACAGAAGGGGCAGAGAATACAGACCAACTCAAATTCTGAAAATCAGTTTATAGCCACACGGTGTGAAATCCAACTTTAGCTTGTGGAGCTTAAGTCCTTATTATCACAGATTCTCCCTTTCCCTTGCTTGCATGTTGCTAGAAAATAGAGGCATCTGGCAATTAGGTGTGATCCAAGACTTTGATGTGGATAACAGGCATTTTCCACCTCTGTCTTCAGGCTCCAATGTCCAAACACACAGAGCAGTGCAGCAAAACTAGTTTTTACAAGGGGATTATGACATTATAATTGAACTTTCACTACCGCAGACAAATGTACAGTAAAGGAAAAACCTTTTGCCTCCTGAAGGTAAAAGCCAAAGAGCAAGGTAGTAGTAATTTCCACTCCGTTCCTGAAACCGAGTTCACATAAAGCAGGTCTGAGTTCCGGGTGTTTCTCTTTGAGGGTGTAATCTATAAATATCAATCCAGGTGCCATTCGATTGAGTGGAGCTTGTGGTCAAAAGGAGATATCCACCCATGGAATAGCACTCCTATTCCAGAGATTTCCGAAGGAGGCATTGTGCTTTTGTCGATTCAGATTCGAACCATCAGAACATTACATCTTTTTCTCCAGGGTTGGGCCATACAAAATGTGCGGGATTTCAATGAGAAGCCACGGTTCTTAGGCAGAGGGAACATGGAGAAACAATCTGTACCTACACGAGCAAATAATGCTCAGGGTGAGCATGGAGTCTATTCCCACTCAGATTCTGCAAATCATTTTAAAGCAACACGGCGTGAATTCCAGCTTTTGTTCGTGAAGTTTAAGCCTCTGATATCACTTATGCTCCCTTTCGTTTGCTTGGATGTTGCAAGAAAAGAGTGGCATCTTTCAATTAGGTGTAATACATGCCTTTGATGTGGAAAACAGGCATTTTCCACCTCTGTCTTCTGGCCCTAAGGCTGCAAACATACATAGTAGTGCACCAGGACTCGTTTCTCATAAGGGATTGTAACGTCATAATTGGACTTTCACTACTGCAGATAAAGGAAGTCTAAAAGAAGAAATTCTTGCATGCTGGAGGTAAACGGCTAGGAGAAGGAAGGTACTAATTTTCACTTCGTCCCACAAACTGACTTCACAAGAAGAAGGTCCAAGTTCCAGGTGTTTCTCTTTGAGGGAGTAATCTACGAATATCACTCCAGCTGCCTTTCTCTTGAATGGAGCTTGTGGTCAAAAGGAGATATCCACCCGTGGGATAACACTCCTTGTCGAGAGATTACCGAAGGAGGCATTGTGCTTTTCTCGATTCAGATTCTAACGCTCATACAAAGAGAGTGGGATTTCTATAATAAGGCAGAGTTCTCAGGAACAGGAAATATGGAGAATCAATCTGATCCTTGTCTTGAAAATAATTCACAGATTGAGCAGAGGGTACTGACCCACTCAGATTCTGAAAGATACTGTATAGGAACACGTTGTGAATTCCAACTTTTGCTTGGGAAGATGAAGCCCCTCAGATCCCAGCTACTCAATGTCCCTTGCTTTCATGTTGCTAGAAAAGAGAGGCATCTGGCAATTAGGTGTGATGCAAGCCTTTGATTTGGAAAACAGGCATTTTCCACCTGTGTCTTCAGGCCCTAACCTTCCAAACAAACATAGCATTGTGGCAGGACTCGTATGTACAGCGGGATTAAGACAAAATAATAGGACTTTATCTACCACAGACAAAAGTAGTCTACAGGAACAAACTTTTGCCTCCTGATGGTAAATGCCAAAGAGCAAGGTAGTAGTAATTTCAACTCCATTCCTGAAACCAAATTCACAAAAAGCAGGTCTGCGTTCCAGGTGTTTCTCTTTGAGGGTGTAATCTATAAATATCACTCCAGCTGCCATTCAATTGATGGCAGCTTGCGGTCAAAAGGAGATATGCACCCATGGAATAGCACTCCTATTCCAGAGATTTCCGAAGGAGGCAGTGTGCTTTTGTTGATTCAGATTCGAACCATCAGAACATTACATGTCTTTCTCAAGGGTTTGGCCATACAAAGAGTGCGGGATTTCAATGAGAAGCCACAGTTCTTAGGCAGAGGGAAAACAGAGATACAATCCGTTCCTACACGAGCAAATAATGCACAGGGTGAGCATGGAGTATAGTCCCGCTCAGATTCTGAAAATCTTTTTAACAACACGGTGTGAATTCCCAGTTTTGCTCGTGGAGATGAAGCATCTGAAATCTGTTATTCTCCCTTTCGCTTGCTTGGATGTTGCTAGAAAAGAGAGTCATCTTTCAATTAGGTGTAATCCACACATTTGATGTGGAAAAAAAAAAAAAACATTTTGTACCTCTGTCTAAAGGCTCTAATGCTGCAAACACACATACCAGTGCACCAGGGCACCTTTCTACTAAGGGATTGTGACGTCATAATTGGACTTTCACTACCGCAGATAAAGGAAGTCTAAAGGAAGAAATTCTTGAGCCCTGAAGGTAAACGGCTAAGAACAGGGAGGTGCTAATTTCCACTCCGTCCTTCAAACTGACTTCACAAGAAACAGGTCTGAGTTCCAGGTGTTTCTCTTTGAGGGAGTAATCTATGAATATCATTCCAGCTCTCTTTCTCTTGAATGGAGCTTGTGGTCACAAGGAGATATCGACTCATGGAACAGCACTCGTAGTTGAGAGATTTTCGAAGCAGGCAGTGTGCTTCTTTCGCTGCAGATTCTAACCTTCAGAACATTATGCCTCTTTCACCAAAACTTGACCGGACAAAGAGTGTGGGATTCCAATGTGAAGCCAGAGTTTTGCTTAGGCACAGGGAACATGGAGAATCAATCTGTTCCTACTCTTGCAAACAAGGCACAGAAGGGGCAGAGAGTACAGACCTACTCAGATTCTGAAAGTCATTTTAAAGCCACATGGTGTGAATTCCAACATTTGCTTGTGGAGCTTAAGTATTTATTATCACAGATTCTCCCGTTCCCTTGCTTGCATGTTGCTAGAAAATAGAGGCATCTGGCAATTAAGTGTGATCCAAGAATTTGATGTGGATAACAAGCATTTTCCACCTCTGTCTTCAGGCTCCAAGGGTCCAAACACACAGAGCAGTGCTCCAGGACTCGTTTTTACAAGGGGATTATGACATCATAATTGGACTTTCACTACTGCAGACAAACGTACTGTAAAGGAACAACCTCTTGACTCCTGAAGGCAAACGCCAAAGAGCAAGGTCGTAATAATTTCCACTCCGTTCCTGAAACCAAGTTCACAAAAAGCAAGTCTGAGTTCCGGGTGTTTCTCTTTGAGGGTATAATCTATAAATATCAGTCGAGCTGCCATTCGATTGAGTGGAGCTTGCGGTCAAAAGGAGATATCCGCCCATGGAAATGCACTCCTATTCCAGAGATTTCCGAAGGAGGCAGTGTGCTTTTGTCGATTCAGATTCGAACCATCAGAACATTACATCTGTTTTTCCAGGTTTCGGCCATACAAAAAGTGCGGGATTTCAATGGAAGCCACAGTACTTAGGCAGAGGGAACATGGAGAAACAATCTGTTTCTGCACGAGCAAATAATGCACAGGGTGAGCATGGAGGCTGTTATCACTCAGATTCTGCAAATCATTTTATAACAACACCGTGTGAATTCCAGCTTTTGCCCGTGAAGTTTAAGCCTCTGCTATCCCTAATTCTCGCTTTTGCTTGCATGGATGTTGGTAGAAAACAGAGGCATCTTTCAATTAGTTGTAATCCAAGAATTTGATGTGGAAAAAAGGCATTTAAAAACTCTGTCTTCAGTCCCCAACGCTGCAAACATACATAGCAGTGCACCAGGACTGGTTTCTCCCAAGAGATTGTGACGTCATAATTGGACATTCACTACCGAGAAAAAGACAGTCTAAAAAAGAAATTATTGGGTCCTGGAGGTAAACGACTAAGAGAAGGGCGGTACTAATTTTCACTTCGTCCCTCAAACTGACTTCACAAGAAGCAGGTCTGAGTTCCAGGTGTTTCTCTTTGAGGGAGTAATCTATGAATATCACTCCAGCTGCCTTTCTCTTGCATGGAGCTTGTGGTCAAAAGTAGATATCCACCCATAGGATAGCAATCCTAGTCGCGATATTCCCGAAGGAGGCATTGTGCTTTTCGCGATTCAGATTCTAACCTTCAGAACATTACGTCTCTTGCTCCACCATTTGCCAGTACAAAGAGAGTGGGATTTCTATAATAAGGCAGAGTTCTCCTCAGGAACAGGGAACATGGAGAATCAATCTGATCCTTGTCTTGAAAATAATTCACAGATTGAGCAGAAGGTACTGACCCACTCAGATTCTGAAAGATATTGTATAGGAACACGTTGTGAATACCAACTTTTGCTTGGGAAGATGAAGCCCCTCAGATCGCAGCTACTCAATTTCCCTTTCTTGCATGTTGCTAGAAAAGAGAGGCATCTGGCAATTAGGTGGGATCCAAGTCTTTGATGTGGAAAACAGGCATTTTCCACCTCTGTCTTCAGGCCCTAAACATACAAACACACATAGAATTTTGCCAGGACTCCTTTGTACAGCGGGATTAGGATGTCATAATAGGACTTTCACTACCACAGACAAAGGTAGTCTACAGGAACAAACCCTTGCGTCTTTGCGGTAACCAGCTAAGAGTTGGGAGGTGCTAATTTCCACTCTGTTCCGCAAACTGACTTCACAAGAAGCAGGTCTAAGTTGCAGGTGTTTCTATTTGAGGGAGTAAGCTACGAATAGCACTCCAGGTGCCTTTGGCTCCAGTGGAGCTTGTGGTCACAAGGAATTATCCACCTGTGGAATAGCACTCCTACTTGAGACATTTCCGAAGGAGGCAGTGTGCTTCTTTCGCTGAAGATTCTAACCTTCAGAACATTACATCTGTTTCTCTAAAACTTGACCGGACAAAAAGTGCGGGGTTCCAATGTGAAGCCAGAGTTCTGCTCAGCCACAGGGAACATGGAGAATAAATCTGTTCCTACTCTTGCAAATAAGGCACAGAAAGGGCAGGGAATACAGACCTAGTCAGATTCTGAAAATCAGTTTATAGCCAAACGGTGTGAATTCCAACTTTTGCTTGGGGAGCTTAAGTCCGTATTGTCCCAGATTCTCCCTTTCCCTTGCTTGGACGTTGCTAGAAATTAGAGGCATCTGGCAATTAGGTGTGATCCAAGCCTTTGATGTGGATAACAGGCATTTTCCACCTCTGTCTTCATGCTCCAAGGGTCCAAACACACAGAGCTGTGCACCAAGTCTCGTTTTTACAATGCGATTATGACATCAAAATTGGACTTTCACTACCACAGACAAATGTACCGTAAAGGAACATACTCTTGCCTCCTGATGGTAAATGCCAAAGAGCAAGGGAGTAGTAATTTCCACTCCGTTGCTGAAACCTAGTTCACAAAAAGCAGGTCTGAGTTCTGGGTGTTTCTCTTTGAGGGTGTAATCTATAAATATCAGTCCAGCTGGCATTCGATTGAGTGGAGCTTGCGGTCAAAAGGAGATATCCACCCATGGAATAGCACTAATATTCCAGAGATTTCCGAAGGAGGCAGTGTGCTTTTTTCAATTCAGATTCAAACCAAGAGAACATTACATCTGTTTCTCCAGGGTATGGCCAGGCAAAGAGTGCGGGATTTCAATGAGAAGCCACAGTTCTTAGACAGAGGTAACATGGAGAACCAATCTGTTTCTGCACGAGCAAATAATGCACAGGGTGAGCATGGAGTATAGTCCCACTCAGATTCTGAAAATCATTTTATAGCAACACGGTGTGAATTCCAGGTTTTGCTTGTGAAGTTCAAGCCTCTGATATCCCTTCTTATCCCTTTGGCTTGCTTGGTTGTTGCTAGAAAAGAGAGGCATCTTTCACTTAGGTGTAATCCAAGCCATTGATGTGGAAAACAGGCATTTTCCACCTCTGTCTTAAGGCTCTAACACTACAAACACACATAGCAGTGCACCAGGGCACCTTTTTACCAAGTGATTGTGACGTCATAATTGGACTTTCACTACCGCAGATAAAGGAAGTCTAAAGGAAGATATTCTTGTGTCCTGGAGGTAAATGGCTAAAAGCAGGGAGGTGCTAATTTCCATTCCCTCCCTCAAAATGACTTCACAAGAAGCAGGTCTGAGTTACAGGTGTTTCTCTTTGAGGGACTAATGCATGAATATCATCCCTGCTGCCTTGCTCTTGAATATAGCTTTTGATCAAAAGGAAATATCCACCTGTGGGATAGCGCTCATGGTCGAGAGATTTCGGAAGGAGGCATTGTGCTTTTCTCGATTCAGATTCTAACCTTCTGAACATTACGTCTCTTGGTCCAGCATTTGCCCGTACAAAGAATGTGGGATTTCAATAATAAGGCAGAAGGAATATGGAGAATCAAACTGTTCCTACTCTTGAAAATAGTTCACTGATTGAGCAGAGAGTATTGAGCCGCTCAGATTCTGAGGACATTTTATAGCAACACTTTGTGAATTCCAACTTTTGCTTGGGAAGATGAAGCCCCTCATATCCCAGCTACTCACTTTCCCTTGCTTGCATTTTGCTAGAAAGGAGAGGCATCTGGCAATTAGGTGTGATGCAAGCCTTTGATGTGGAAACAGGCATTTCCCACCTCTGTCTTCAGGCCCTAACCATCCAAAAACACATAGCGCTTTGCCAGCACTCATTTCTACAGCGGGATTATGAGGTCATAATAAGACTTTCAATACCACAGACAAGGGTAGTCTACAGGAACAAACCCTTGCGTCCTTGCGATAACCGGCTAAGAGCTGGGAGGTGCTAATTTCCACTCTGTTCCTCACACTGACTTCACAAAAAGCAGGTCTAAGTTGCAGGTGTTTCTATTTGAGGGAGTAATCTACGGATATCACTCCAGGTGCCGTTGGCTCGAGTGGAGCTTTTGATCACAAGGAGATATCCACCCGTGGTATAGCACTCCTAGTTGAGAGATTTCCAAAGGATGCAGAGTGCTTCCTTTGCTGCAGATTCTAACCTCCAGAACATTACATCTGTTTCTCCAGAACTTGATCAGACAAAGAGTGCGGGGTTCCAAAGGGAAGCCAGAGTTCTTCTCAGGCACACGGGACATGAAGAATCAATCTGTTAATACTTTTGAAAATGAGGCACAGAAGGGGCATTGAAAACAGACCGACTCAGATTCTCAAAATCAGTTTCTAGCCACAGGGTGTGAATTCCAACTTTTGCTTTTGGAGCTTAAGTCCTTATTATCCCAGATTCTCCCTTTACCTTGCTTGGATGTTGCTAGAAAATAGAGGCATCTGGCAATTAGGTGTCTTCCAAGACTTTGAAGTGGATAACAGGCATTTTCCACCTCTGTCTTCATTCTCCATGGGTCCAAACACACAGAGCAGTGCGCCAGGACTCGTTTTTCCAATGGGATTATGACATCATAATTGGACTTTCACTACCGCAGACAAACGTACTGTAAAGGAACAAACTCTTGCCTCCTGTTGGTAAATGCCAAAGAGCAAGGGAGTAATAATTTCCACTCTGTTCCTGAAACCCAGTTAACAAAAAGCAGGTCTGAGTTCTGCATGTTTCTCTTTCACGGTGTAATCTATAAATATCACTCCAGCTGCCATTCGATTGAGTGGAGCTTGCGGTCAAAAGGAGACATCCACCCATGGAATAGCACTCCTATTCCGGAGATTTCCGAAGGAGGCAATGTGCTTTTCTCGATTCAGATTCAAACCATCAGAACATTTCGTCGGTTTCACCAGGGTTTGGCCATAGAAAGAGTGTGGGATTTCAATGAGAAGCCACAGTTGTTAGGCAGAGGTAACATGGAGAAACAATCTGTTTCTGCACGAGCAAATAATGCACAGGGTGAGCATGGAGTCTAGTCCCACTCAGATTCTGAAAATTATTTTATAACAACATGGTGTTAAATCCAGCTTTTGTTCATGGAGATTAAGCCTCTGATATCAATTATTCTCCCATTCGCTTGCTTGGATTTTGCTAGAAAAGAGGGTCATCTTTCACTTAGGTGTAATCCAAGCCTTTGATGTGGAAAACAGGCATTTTCCACCTCTGTCTTCAGGCCATAACGCTGCAAACACACATAGCAGTGCACCAGGACTCGTTTCTCCCAAGGGATTGTGATGTGATAATTGGACTTTCACTACCACAGAAAAAGCAAGTCTAAAGCAAGAAATTCCTGCGTCCTGAAGGTAAACAGCTAAGAGCATGGAGGTGCTAATTTCCACTCCGTCCCTCAAACAGACTTCACAAGAAGCAGGTCTGAGTACCAGGTGTTTCTCTTTGAGGGAGTAATCTATGAATATCACTCCAGCTGCATTTCTCTTGAATGGAGCTTCTGGTCAAATGAGATATCCACCCGTGGGATAGCACTCCTAGTCAAGAGATTTCTGAAGGAGGCATTGTGCTTTTCTCGATTCAGATTCGAACCTTCAGAACAGTACGTCTCTTGCTGCAGCATTTGCCTGTACAACAAGTGCAGGATTTCAATAATAAGGCAGAGTTCTCCTCAGGCACAGGGAAAATGGAGAATCAATCAGTTCCTACTCTTGAAAATATTCACAGATTTAGCAGAGAGTACTGACCCACTCAGATTCTGGAAGACATTTTATAGCATCACGGTGTGAATTGCAACTTTTGCTTAGGAAGATGAAGCCCGTCATATCCCACCTACTCAATTTCCCTTGCTTGCATGTTGCTAGAAAAGAGAGTCATCTGGCAATTAGGTGTGATCCAAGACTTTGATATGGAAAACAGGCATTTTCCACCTCTGTCTTCAGGCCCTAACCATCCAAGCACACATAGCAGTGTGCCCGGACTCGTTTCTACAGCGGGATTAGGACGTTATAACAGGACTTTCACTACCACAGACAAAGGTAGTCTACAGGAACAAAGTCTTGCCTCCTTGCGGTAACCAGAAAAGAGCTGGGAGGTGCTAATTTCCACTCTGATCCTCAAACGGACTTCAAGAGAAGCAGGTCTAAGATGCAGGTGTTTCTATTTGAGGGAGTAATCTACGAATATCACTCCAGCTGCCATTGGCTCAAGTGGAGCTTGTGGTCACAAGGAGATATCCACCCGTGGGGTAGCACTCCTAGTTGATAGATTTCAAAAGCAGGCAGTGTGCTTCTTTCGCTGCAGATTCTAACCTTCAGAATATTCCGTCTATTTCTCCAAAACTTGACCGGACAAATAGTGTGGTGTTCCAATGTGAAGGCAGAGTTCTTCTCAGGCACAGGTAACAAGGAGAATCATTCTGTACCTACTCTTGAAAATAATTCAAAGATTGAGGAGAGTACTGACTCACACAGATTCTGAAAGATATTTTAGAGCAACACGGTGTGAATTCCGCCTTTTGTTTGGGAAGATGAAGCCCCTCATATCACAGCTACTCACTTTAACTTACTTGCATGTTGCTAGAAAAGAGAGGCATCTGGCACTTAGGTGTGATGCAAGCCTTTGATGAGGAAACAGGCATTTTTCCACCTCTATCTTCAGGCCCTAACCATCCAAACACACATAGCAGTGTGCCAGGACTCGTTTCTACAGCGGGATTATGATGTCATAATAGGACTTTCACTACCACAGACAAAGGTAGTCCACAGGAACAAACCCTTGCTTCCTTGCGATAACTGGCTAAGAGCTTGGAGGTTCTAATTTCCACTCTGTTCCTCCAACTGACTTCACAAGAAGGAGGCCTAAGTTGCAGGAGTTTCTATTTGAGGGAGTAATCTACGAATGTCACTCCAGGTTCCATTGGCTCAAGTGGAGCTTGTGGTCACAAGGAGATATCCACCCGTGGAATAGCACTCCTAGTTGAGAGATTTCTGAAGGAGGCAGTGTGCTTCCTTCGCTGCAGATTCTACCTTCCAGAACATTACGTCTGTTTCTCCAAAACTTGACCGGGGAAAGAGTGCGGGGTTCCAATGTGAAGCCAGAGTTCTTCTCAGGCACAGGGAAAATGAAGAATCAATCTATTCCGAATCTTGCAAATGAGGCACAGAAGGGGCAGGGAATACAGACCTACTCAGATACCCAAAATCTGTTTATAGCCACATGGTGTGAATTCCATCTTTTGCTTGGGGAGCTTAAGTCCTTATTATCCCAGATTCCCCTTTCCCTTGTTTGGATGTTGCTAGAAAATAGAAGCATCTGGCAAATAGGAGTGATCCAAGCCTTTGATGTGGATAACAGGCATTTCCACCTCTGTCTTTATTCTCCAAGGTTCCAAACACACAGAGCAGTGTGCCAGGTCTCGTTTATACAATGGGATTATGACATCATAATTGGACTTTCACTACCGCAGACAAACGTACTGTAAAGGAACAAACTCTTGCCTCCTGACGGTAAACGCCAAAGAGCAAGGGAGTAGTAATTTCCACTCTTTTCCTGAAACCCAGTTCAAAAAAAGCAGGTCTGAGTTCCGCGTGTTTCTCTTTGAGGGTATAATCTATAAATATCACTCCAGCTGCCATTCGATTGAGTGGAGCTTGCGGTCAAAAGGAGATATCCACCCATGGAATAGCACTCCTATTCCAGAGATTTCCGAAGGAGGCAATGTGCTTTTATCAATTACATTTGAACTGTCAGAACATTTCGTCGGTTTAGCCAAGGTTTGGCCATACAAAGAGTGCGGCATTTCAATGAGAAGCCACAGTTGTTAGGCAGTGGTAACATGGAGAAAAAATCTGTTTCTGCACGAGCAAATAATGCACAGGGTGAGCATGGAGTCTAGTCCCACTTAGATTCTGAAAATTATTTTATAGCAACATCGTGTTAAATCCAGCTTTTGTTCATGGAGATTAAGCCTCTGATATCAATTATTCTCCCATTCACTTGCTTGGATTTTGCTAGAAAAGAGGGTCATCTTTCACGTAGAGGTAATCCAAGCCGTTGATGTGGAAAATAGGTATTTTCCACCTCTGTCTTCAGGCCATAATGCTGCAAATACACATAGCAGTGCACCAGGACACGTTTCTCCCAAGGGATTGTGATGTCATAATTGGACTTTCACTAAAACAGTAAAAGCAAGTCTAAAGCAAGAAATTCCTGCATCCTGAAGGTAAACAGCTAAGAGCAGGGAGGTGCTAATTTCCACTCCATCGCTCAAAATGACTTCACAAGAAGCTGGTTGGACTTCCAGGTGTTTCTCTTTGAGGGAGTAATCTACGAATATAACTCCTGCCACCTTTCTCTTGAATATAGCTTTTAGTCAAAAGGAGATATCCACCGGTGGGATATCACTCCTACTCAAGGGATTACCGAAGGAGGCCTTGTGCTTTTTTTGATTTAGATGCTAACCTTGAGAACATTACGTCTCTTGGTCCACCATTTGCCCGTACAAAGTGTGCGGGATTTCAATAATAAGGCAGAGTTCTCCTCAGGCACAGGGAATACGGAGAATCAACCTGTTCCTACTCTTGAAAATAATTCACAGATTGAGCAGAGAGTACTCACCCTCTCAGATTTTGAAAGACATTTTATAGCAACACGTTGTGAATTCCAACTTTTGCTTGGGAAGAGGAAGCCCCTCATATCCCAGCTACTCACTTTCCCTTCCTTGCATGTTGCTAGAAAAAGGAGGCATCTGGCAATTAGTTGTGATGTAAAACTTTGATGTGGAAACAGGCATTTTCCACCTCTGTCTTCAGGCCCTAACCGTTCAAACACACATAGCAGTGTGTCAGGACTCCTTTCTACAGTGGGACTATGAGGTCATAATAGGAGTTTCACTACCACAGGCAAAGGCAGTCTACAGGAACAAACCCTTGTGTCCTTGCAGAAACCGGTTAACACCTGGAGGGTCCTAATTTCCACTCTGTTCCTCAAACTGACTTCACAAGAAGCAGGTCTAAGTTGCAGGTGTTTCTATCTGAGAGAGTAATCTACGAATATCACTCCAGGTGCCACTGGTTCAAGTGGATCTTGTGGTAACAAGGAGATATCCACCTGTGGAATACCACTCCTAGTTGAGAGATTTCGAGAGAGGCAGTGTGCTTCCTTTGCGGCAGATTCTAACCTCCAGAACATTACGTCTGTTTCTCCTAAATTTTACCAGACAAAGAGTGCGGGTTCCAATGAGAAGCCAGAATTCTGCCCAGGCACAGAAGAAGGTCACAAGAAGCAGGTCTGCGTTACAAGTGTTTCTCTTCGAGGGAGTAATCTACGAATATCACTACTCCTGCCTTTCTTTTGAATACAGCTTTTGGTCAAATGGAGATATCCACCCGTGGGATAGCACTCCAAGTCAAGAGATTTCCGGAGGAGGCACTGTGCTTTTCTTGATTCAGATTCTAACCTTCAGAACATTAGGTCTCTTGTTCCACCATTTGCCCGTACAAAGAGTGCGGGACTGGAATATAAGGAAGAGTTCTCCCCAGGCAGAGGGAATATGGAGAATAATCTGTTCCTAATCTTTAAACTAATTCACAGATTAAGCACAGAGTACTGACCCTCTCATATTCTGAAAGACATTTTGTAACAACACTTCATGAATTCCAACTTTTGCTTGGGAAAATGAAAACCCTCAGATCCCAGCTAGTCAATTTCCCTTGCTTGCATGTTGCTAGAAATGAGAGGCATCTGGCAGTTAGGTGTAATCCAAGCCTTTGATGGGTAAAACAGGCAATTTCCACCTCTGCCTTCAGGCCCTAACCGTCCAAACACACATAGCAGTGTGCCAGGACTCATTTGTACAGCG
>PVIC010006774.1:0-19976 GCA_004025085.1 Thryonomys swinderianus
ATATACATCTCACAATCACATATAACATTGGGGAATTTGTACCAGTATATGACACAAGTTAATTCTCATTTTTACCCATATCCCTACCCACCCACACCTCCCCACCCCCTTTATACATACTCTTTTATTTTCTTTCTGAATCATATTTATTCCTTCCCCTCATTACATTCCCACACCAAATTTCCTATGGAAATTTCCCGTTCTATAAAAAAAATAACTTTTAAGACCCAAGCTCCTTAAGGTGAAATCCCCAATTGTTTAAGTAGCAGTTGTCACTTTTCAACTGTAAACTCCAGTATACTCATCTATAATATTAGCATATCAGCACCTATGAAAGTATAGAGTGGGCTTGGTGGCAATTCCAAGAGGAATTGAAAGGTGGAGGTAGAAGGATCACCATGAGTTTGAGGCCAATCTGGACTACTATGTCTCAAACTATGTCTCAAACAAAAGTCTCAAACAAAAGACTGGGGCAGGGGGGAGGGGAGAATGGAAACAACCACGAGTTAGTTTAGCCCAAAGCCTGGAACTTCTGAGTGGTCAACGTTCTTTCTCCTTTTAAGGCTATTACCGGAAAGCACTTTTAGAGAGCTCCAGGGAGAAGCTTTGGGTAGAGGGTAAGGAAGCCAGGCTTCCTGTACATTAAAAACAGGGGCATTTGCTCTAGTTATAACACTTCCCACTAACGGCCTCAAGAGATCTAGCCTTGCTTTTTAACCTGATAAAGTTACAGTCTACTCTTTCCCTTGACTCATAATTCCAGTTACAAGTAACTGGGAATGAAGTGCTACAGAAAAAGTGATACATACCTTAAATCACTGAGAAATCAAACCCTAAAGATTACCAAGGAAACAAAAGCCATTTTATAACCGAAGTCTAAGCGAAATGAAGGCATTTCACTTCCTTTGGGCAAATTCTACAACACTATAATAGGAGTCACTAGGTGGTCCAAAAACCAGCCTTGATCATTCATCCTCTTCTAGTAACCAATTAGAATCCAGAGGTAAGAAACCCCTTGAAATAGGAAAACGGTCCAACTCTCAGTAGGAGCACTTCAAAAAGAGGAAGACAGCCTGGGCCAGAGATTTAGCTCAGTGGTTCCAGTACCTGCCCAGTAAGCGCAAGGTGCTGTGTTAAAAAAAAAAAAAAAAAAGAGGAAGACTGAGTACTGACTATAGTCCTGCCACTGTACAACATAGGCACTTTATTCACATGTACTGTCTGATTGCTCCAAACCTATGAGGTAATCTCAAAACAATTCACCAAATGAACAACTCTCCAAACTACACTTAACAAAAATTTAACTATTTAGGTACATTATAACAATACATATTAATCCAACAGTCTGATCAGCTTTTAAGGATTTCTGCCAACTAAGAACTGATGGAATAGCAGCCTTCGCTAGAATGTCCTAATTGTCTCCACCCCAGGTGCCCACTACTGCGAATGGTGAGAGAACTGAGGCAGAGAGAGGACCTCTATTGATGCAATGACATCGCCTCACTGGAGCTGCAGGGGAAGGGTGAGACACTGGGTACAGGAAAGAGAGGAAGCAGGACAGCAACTATGGGAGAGATTAACAACAAATTCCATAAATTCTACACAGTAAGTTCAACCAACTGATCTTTATTGAATTACATATTAATTGTACATTTACTTAAATTGGTTTGTGGCAAATCGCTTTTCAGCACCTTGGATCTTGGTGAACTGCTTTGCTTTACCATTTATTCACAGATATTTACTTACAGATAGAGAAATTAACTCAGGAATTAACATTCCTAAAGTAAAGCAGCTATACTTTGGGTTCCTTCACATACTACATCTGTTCATTCTCCAGTAAGAATGGTGGTGATTCTATATTCTTTCACCACTACTTCACATTCATGAAAGAAAAGAAAACAAAATTCAGGCTAATTTCTGAAAGCTCAAGGTCTAACACATCTAGTTTTCCTACATCATAACAACTTGCTAAAGTAATTTTAACTCTTCCCTACTGGTTAACTTTGTCTATCATAATACAACAACTATTTCCCTTTTTCAGCAAAGATTTGTATCTACTCTTCAAAAAGTTAAGTAGCACTATTTGAAGCAAATCAAAATTAAAATGTCTTATTTGATTAGTGAGGACAACTTTTTTTTTTTTTTTTTTTTTGCTTTTTGAGGCAGGGTCTCGCTTTGTAGTTCAGGCTGGCCCTGAGCTCACTATGGCGCCCAGGCAAGCCGCCATGAACTCAGCAATCCTCCTGTCTCTGCCTCCCAAGTGCTGGGATTACAGGCATGAGCCACCACGTCCAGCATTGTGGTATGCGGTGTTGATTGTTAGTGGGCGTGTCTCCATGCCCAGCATTTTATGTGGTTACCGGGGATCGAACCCAGGACCTTGCACTTGCAAGGCAGGCGCCGGAACCACTGAGCTAACCCTCCGGCCTGAGGACAACTTTTTTACTCACATTATTTCTGATCAAATTTTACCGAGTTAAAATTCCTTAAGAACTTTCATTATCATCTTTAGAGATTCTAAGACCAGCAATTGTTGGTATATATTATAATTTATCCTTTTATTATGTTGGTTTCATTCACATACAGAAATACAATCTCATGATCAATTATTTGACCTAAGTATGACTAGGCTAGTCTATTAAATAAATGTAAACAAATCAATTGGGCATGGTAGTACACACTTCTAATCCCAGCACTTTTGAGATGCTGAAGCAAAGGATGCCGTATTTGTGTCACACCTGGGAAATTTAGCAAAGAACTTGTCTTAGAATAAAAAACAATGGACATAGTTTCTTGCAAAGACTCTGCTCAATCCCTGGTATCATTAACAATAATAACAAGATGGGCCGAAGATTTAGCCCAGTGGTTCCAGCGCCTGCCTCGCAAGCACAAGGTCCTGAGATTGATTCCCCTTAGCCACATAAAATGCTGGGCATGGTGACTCACGCCCACCAGCCATCAATACCACATACCACAGTGCCAGGCATGGTGGCTCACCCCTGTACTTGGGAGGCAAAGGCAGGAAGATTGCTGAGTTCCAGGCTTGCCTGGGCTACATAGTGAGCTCAGGGCCAGCCTGAACTACAAAGCAAGACCCTGTCTCAAGAAAAAAAAACCAGTAACAACAAGAATCCTAAAATCTACAAGGGGTATATACAATACTAGTGCTTACTCAAAACTATTTACTACTGGACTCTTGAGGAATTTTTCACATGCATGATGCTAGTATACATGTCTTTTCTCACCTACTAGCACATAAAAATTTACTTACAGGGGCCGGAGATTTAGCTCAGTGGTTCCAGCGCCTGCCTAGGAGGTGCAAGGTCCCTGGTTCGATCCCAGTAACCTCATACAACAATACCGGGTATGGTGACTCACACACACCAGCAATCAGTACGCATGCCTCAAATGCCAGGCTTGGTGGCTCAAGCCTATAATCCCAGCACTCGGGAGGCAGAGGCAGGAGGATTGCTGAGTTCAAGGCTTGCCTGGACTACACAGTGAGCTCAGGGCCAGCCTGAACTACAAAGCAAGACTTTGTCTCAAAAAAAAAAAAATTGGGGCCGGAGATTTAGCTCAGTGGTTCTAGCGCCTGCCTTGCAAGCGCAAGGCCCTGAGTTCAATCCTGGTAATCACATACAATGCTGGGTGTGGTGACTCATGCCCACCAGCCATCAATACCACATACCACAGTGCCAGGCGTGGTGGCTCACACTTGTCATCCCAGCACTCAGGAGGCAGAAGCAGGAAGATTGCTCAGTTCAAGGCTTGCCTGGACTACATAATGAGCTCAGGGCCAGCGTGAACTACAAAGCGAGACCCTGTCTCAAAAAAAAAATTAACTTACAGTAAAAGTTTCAAGGTTCTATCAATAATAGTTCAAAGCTAGCTAAATTAGCTGGGGTGGTACACACTCTTAATCTCAAGAGGTTCTGACAGGAAAATTGCAAGTTTCAAGATCAGCCTAGGCAACTTAATGAGATCTTGTCTCAAAACAAAATTTAAAAAGTACTAAGAGGGGGTGGGGATTTATCTCAGTGGTTCTGGTGTCTGCTTGGTAAGCACAAGGTCTCACGTTTGAGTTCAATCCCCAGTACCACACACCACAATGCTGGGCATGGTGGCTCACACCTGTAATCCCCACACTTGGGAGGCAGAGGCAAGAAGATTGCCGAGTTTGAGACTTGCCTGGGCTACACAGGGAGCTCAGGGCCAGCCTGAACTACAAAGTGAGACTGTGTCTCAAAAAAAAAAAAAAAAGTACTAGGAATGCAAATCAGTGGTAGAGGGCCTACCTACCACGTGTGAGGCTCTATATTAACCTTCTACTACAAATAAATAAATAAATATAGATACACTGATAGACAACCTTGCTAAGTAATTATGAATATATTCTGCCCTTTTAGGTAAGCAGAAAAATTCTTTGTTCATAGAGCTTATGATGTGGCCCATACATGAAGCATCATAGGATAGGAGAGTGTTGGGGACTGAACCTAGGGCCCTGAGCATGCTAAGCATACGCTTGAACAATGAGCCACATCCCATCTACCAATGCATTTTTAAAATGTGAATATTTTTACCTTTATATGGCCTAAGCATAATCTGAAACTTGTACTACCAAAATTCCTGCTGCTATAAAATATATTTTTAAAAAATGAAACAATTAAACTGTTACTTTTTAAAAGAGTTAAATATTTGTTCTGGGGCCAGAGGGTTAGCTCAGTGGTTCTGGAGCGTGCCTCGCAAGCACACGGTCCTGGGTTCGATCCCCGGAAACCATGTACAATGCTGGGTGTGGAGACTCACGCCCACCAGCCATCAATACCACATACCACAGTGCTGGGCGTGGTGGCTCACACCTGTAATCCCAGCACTCAGGAGGCTGAGACAGGAGGATTGCTGAGTTAGAAGCTTGTCTGGGCTACATAGTGAGCTCAGGGCCAGCCTGAACTACAAAGCGAGACCCTGTCTCCAAAAGGAAAAAAAAAAAAAAAATTTTGTTCTGATTCCCCAGTGGGTAAAAAAAAAATCTTTGATGTAGTTAAGATAAAGAAAATACAGATCTTTTTAGCAAATCTGAATAACACAAACTGACACTTTGAAAAATGCCACCCTACCTTATGCCTTTTCAAGTACGTATTTTAAATGCTCAACAAATAGATGACAAACTTAATTATTTTATAGTCTATTTGGAGCATCCCTTTTGCACTTTAATATTCCCTCTTATTCATTATTTCTGATCTTCATTGTACACCCAAGGCTAAGCTTAATGTTTTAGCAAATAGAATAGATTCTACCTAACCTCTTTTGAAATCAACAGAAGCTGTAAATTTAACTTAAGGCAGCTTTTGTAGTTCAGTTAGATTCAAGGTCACCTCAAGGCTTTTAATTACTAAGCAGCATTTGAGGAGGTAGTTAAGAGAAAGAGCAGCTGGCTTATTCACTTTCTTATTAAAGAGCATTATGAAACACTGTCTTGGCAAACTACAAGTTCTCTGACCACCAGTGTTGAGCACAAAGAAGCAAAGCAATGATCTTCAAACATTTGTGCTTACTTTCAATCAACACAAACTTTAAAAATCACTACAAGACTACTTGATTTTATTTTGGCAAATATGATTTATGTTCAATTAAAAATTTATGGATAACCAAACTCCCAAAATGATTTTAGTTCCATTCTGAAAAGAATTCTTAAAAATTGTGATTATCAGGCTGGAGATTTAGCTCAGCAGCACAGCGCCTGCCTGGCCAGCGCAAGGTCCTGAATTCAACCCCTGGTATTAAAAAAAAAAAAAAATTGTGATTATCTTTCAAAATAGCACAGAATTATTTAAGTCCTTTTACTATCAAACCCTGGACAGGAAGGATCAGGATAGAAGACAATCACTGAGAAACCCATACAAATTTATCTCTCCATGTATCTAAGCTCTAATCACATTCAACTGTAGGTCTCAAAATATATTAAAAGACTTTGAGAAAGATGATATAATCATATTAAAACACACATTATCAATCTATCCTCTCTAGATTTTTAGAGACAATCACAGAAGGCTCCAAATGTCTTTGCTATCTATGACTTATAAGAGAAAAGAAAGCAGTATCTATCAGAAAGATCTTTCAGCATTGCTGTGATCAGCTGGAAACACTAGCTTGGGGTAATACCCAGGCAACATCTATGAAAAAATTAGTGTTGGTATTTGAAAGTTTCAAAATCAACAAGTACAAGGAGTGATTTTTATGTCTCAAAAAAAAAAAATGAGAAAAGCCCACCAGTGTCTCGATTCCATTTCAACCATTAAGCATTTTTTTAAATTAATACTACAGCTAGCCCGAGTCAGCACACTTCTTAGTTAGCATACAAGATACCTCAGTGTAAATTAAATGGATTATAAGTGAAGGTACACCCAGACAGGTACACACAGTTCTAAAAATTATCCTCACCCCTCAAAAAGCCAAGATAAAAGAATATACAGGATAGTACAGTCAGCAGTGAAAAACTAAAAACTAAATGATTGCCAAAAGAAAAAACAATGGGTTGCCGCATGGTTATCAGGTTTTAAACATGTTCATGGGGTAAAGTTATAACACTAAAAAGTTTTATCAACAAAAAGCAGAAAAAACAGTAATGTACCATTTGCTCACAAAAACGAGAACTAAAATTTACAGAAGTATAGAACAAAACGTTACTTTTCCCTTCATTTTCTGTATTTTGTAAAGTGACCATTCATTTCCAACTTTAAAAACATTAGATTCTTAAACAGGTCATACCTAAAGACCTAAGACCCACTGGCAATTCACACTTAAAGAGTTCAAAAATCACAACCATTTAAACTCTAAATACAAGATAGGCTAAATCCCTCCTGCTTTTATTTACATGCAAGCACTTCCAACTGTGTTTCCCAGGATGTGTCCCTCAGACAATGCTCTAACTTTGCTTTCCAAACAAGGCATTTGAAACGCTGGGTATTTTCCAGCACCAGGAGTCTTACCTATACTCCTGGTCTAACATTACAAAATAAAATTATAGTATTTCATATGATTTTTCCCATAAATGTGAGCATAATTTTTATTAACGGCAACACCATATGAAAAGCAAATTTATTCTGAAATATTTAGAAAAAGCTGACTTGTGAATAGAAAATTTTAATCTTCAAATGTTAAATGCCCTTCATTGAGTAGTATTTTCAGTATATTGCTAGCAATTGATTAAATTCTAAATTCCAACCAGTTCAACTATGTTTCAGATTTGATCTGTCAGCAAGAATATTTTTTTGTAGGAAAGCAATTGTATTTTCCCACATTAGGTGATTGATTAAGTTCTCCCCTATAAAGGCTGATTGGTTTCCTGGTGCCAGTAAAATGATTGATGAATATTTCAACTGCAGCTCCCCTACCACACGCCCCACTTTGCCCCTCCCCCATGAACTGCCGCCCCTTTCCGGCTGGGTTCCCTTTTACAGGCCAGCAGCATAGAGGAGTTTTCCCTTCTGTTTTGCAATTTTCCTTAATGAATCCACGTTCTCAAATGCAGGGCATTTAATCTTGAGAAGATAGGACTCTGCTCAAGACTGAATGAGTTTTGGAAATAAAATTGCCTTTACAAGTCATGAGAGAAAACTCTAAAATTAACTGAGTTTGTCTCAGTGAATGAAACTATACTCACAAGAAAAAATGTGGCAGGAAAGAATTATAAACAGAAAGAAAAAGTGATGTTAAACACAATAAACTAAAAAACACACAAATGAAAACTCGCTTCTATCAAATTATAAATTATGGCAACATCAGAACCTTAAATATTAATGGTCTCAGAATGGAATTTACATGTAAGTTGTGAATCCCTCAGACTTTAAAGCAGCCAAGTTTTCTAATCAAAACAGGAAGATAGTGTAAGTGTAAATACAGTATAATTGTTCCTAGAGGGATGACCAAACGGTATCTGAAATCAAATCAACCCAGAGAATTTGGGCTGTTAAAAGTCCCACAGATAGCTATTTTCTCTAAGCAAGGCTTTCTTATAATTGCAATTTCCTGTTTTACCTAATTAATTCCATCATAAAACTAAACCCTTCAGGGGTTATCTAATTTCACCTTTCATTTTATAAGTGGGCTCATTAGAGACATGCCTTTGAGACATAATCAGGACCTAGAAATAACTATTTAGAGTCCCTCATATGTCCTCAAACAATGTGGCTTTACACTACTCTGAAGTCCTTTCCCATTCAAACTATTTTTTTCTCACTATCTCTGCACTGGCTCAGAAACTACTGTATTTATAAATTTTGGATCACTAGTTTATATATTTCTTTTTTCAAAGGGTCACATCAACTTTACTAGACTGGTTCTTCCATATAGCCAGCTTTTGTGTGGCAGAAATAAAAAAAGTACATGAGACAAAGGGCACTGTTTCCTAAACTGCATTCCCAAATGCAGTCAAGCAAACAGCCAGTTTATAGGCCATTTTGTCTTAATCTGGTATACCTGGTGTCTTTACAAGGAAGAAAGCTATGGCAGTCACTTTCTGTGGAGTATTTACCTAACATGTTTGGCCCTGGATGCAATCCTCAGTACCCTAAATTTAATTTTTAAAATATGTATAGAGAGGGCCTGAGAATGTTAACTCAGTGGTAGGGTATTTCCTAGCACTCACCAGGCCTTAGGCCAAACTCCAATACCTTAGTGATTGACTGACTGACTGATTGAAAACCATGTTGTCAAACAAAAATCACATTCTAGTTCCATGAGGGCCCACCAAACCTTAGATGTAACTTCAACACACTGCTTGATTTAGATACTAGTCCAATTTTTCTCAGGCAGCTGAAAAGTCTTTCCCTTATTATTTTGTAACTTTTTCTGATGACCAGCAAAGGATTCTGATATAAACAAACTCAGACTCCTGACCTGACTCTTCTCTTCTTCATTCAACATTCATAAACACCAGTTCCCTGTGCTTAGGGTACAAGAAACAGTATCCATCCCTTAAGCAACTCAAAATCTCTTCTTAGCATCCCTTAGGTTCAGCAAGAATCATCTCTGATGGGGCAAAACTGTCTTCTGGTCAACTGCTTATTAAAACTACCACAGCCGGGCATGGTGGCTCATGCCTGTAATTCCAGCACTCAGGAGGCAGAGGCAGGAGGATTGCTGAGTTCAAGGCTTGCCTGGGCTACACAGTGAGCTCAACTAGAAAGGGAACCTTGTCTCAAAAAAAAAAAAAAAAAGCTACCACAACAAGAAGAGTCACTTGGAATTTTAAGAATGGGCACTTGTGAATCTCCATAATTATAGGATTTTAATTCAGGGCAGCCCCAGCAACTACAAATGCCCTGGATCTTTAGATGACTGTATGACAATATACACTACACCTGGCACTTTCTATATGGGCAGTTATTACTGCAGATCCAATCCAGGACCCTGAGCATGATAAGTAAGTGCTCTACCACTAAACTATACCACCAGCCACAGACCTTTGCCTTTAATTCTAATAATCTTACAGTCGCTTTAAGAGATGTTAGAATATATGGGTGTATATTTAATCTAGTAAATTATTAATGCTGTAACATGAAATGGGAAGATGAGGACCATAACACATCAGAGGGTTATATGAATAAAGTTAATTCCTATTATGTAAGATGTCCAGAATGTTAGATAAGTACTAAATAAATGCTGGCTACTATTATTAAATAACTACACTTAAATTCAGAGAAGTAACAAAGTTACATAGCTGTGATCTTTGTTCTGCCATACTCCAATCCCTGCTCTTCCCTTCTCACACCATCTAACCCTAATCCTTTCTCCGTGAGTGGGACTCTACTATTAACACTTCTGAAAAACAAAACCCTCTAAATGAATGTCAATAGGGGGTTTCCCCCAGGAGGTTTATTATCCTGCTAAAACTGCATCTTGGGGAAGGACTGCAAAGCTACAGAGGAAACCACGTGACACATTAGGTTTCAAAAATACAGTAGGAATACAGAAGAAAAAAATCTGCCTCAATTATTAGACTTAGTAATTTAAATTATTAATTCAATTGAACAATGCTTTTACAAGTCACTTCCAGAATGTAAGCCTGAAGTTCCTAGTTACTGGGGAGGCTGAGGTAGTAAGATCACTTGAACTCAGGAGTTTGAGACCAGCCTGGGTAATATGGCAAAATCAAGTCTCATTAAAAAAAAAGAATGCATTTAAAGACCACATCTGCAACTTGAAACAAAACCCAAACATTAAAATAAAAAGGCTTATATCATCTCAAAACAGTTTCAAAAGCACATTACATAAAACTCCAAGAACATCAAGATAACAGGGACTTTTATGAGGAAAGAAACTCAAATCTCACTGATCTTTCATCACCACCCAATCTTCACCCTAAACCTTGATGTAGTACCTCCCTATTGTTATTCACATTGTTATGTGACATTTCTTCAGCCACAAGGCACCACAGAATGAGTTCTATCTAGCAACTACCCTAAGGAGTAAATCCCTAACTCTTTAACGACACAGTAATTGACTTACACTAAAATGTTACTCACACGAAGAAAGGGTATTCTCAGACCAGTAGAGGAGATGCTTCTCCTACACAGACTTTATTACCACATCAGTGAAAACCAGGTTGAAAGCAAACCAATCTACAAAATGACACTGCCAAAAGCACAACTTTAAAAAGAATCAGTGAAAGCCTAACGTGTCTAAGGAACGCAAACAAGCATCTATTCATGATGGAAGTTCTAAAAAGCAAGACAGAACTTTAATCTTATAAATATTTCACTATTTCTCTACCAACAGAGATATGACTAAGAATATTTTATATGTTCATGTTTTTTTTCACAGATGTAAGTCTGGTCTTGGTGAGAAAAATAGTTCTGTTGGAAGACTAGTAACAAAGTAATTAATAGTTAAGGACTTGGGTTCCATGAAGCAGTTAACAAAAGGCTTATCAGAGAACCCAATGAGAGGGTGAACTTTAACACATTTCATTTAGTCTCAAGCAAGAAACTTAAAATGGCATGTATTCATTTCCAAAAAAAGGAACTCTATTTTAAAGGGAAAAGAAAATCTGAAGTAACAAAGTACTAGTAACAATGTCTGGTGAAGTCACCATTTTATTTTTAAACATTATTGCTTGATTTAAGGGGGTCTTACATACTTTGGTTTAAGTACCTTAAATCCCCTTTTTTAAAAAAATTTTATTTATTTTTAGACAAGGTCTCCCTTGTAGTTCAGGTTGGCCCTGAGCTCACTATGTAGCCCAGGCTAGCCTCGAACTCAGCAACCCTCCTGCCTCTGCATCCCAAATGCTGGGATTACAGGGATAAGCCACCATGCTCCACATTGTGGTATGTGGTACTAATTGCTGGTTGTGGTACTGTTGTATGGGGTTACCCAGGATTCAACCAGGGACCTTGCACTTGCTAAACAGGCTGTAATCCCAGCAATGGGGAGGCAGAGGCATAAGGATTGCCGAGTTCAAGGCTTATCTGTATTACATAGTGAGCTCAGGGCAGCCTGAACTACAAAGAGAGACCCTGTCTCAAAAAAAAAAAATTATTGAAGATACCAAAAAGCTGGTGTCTATGTTGGTTTATCTATGAATATTCAGTATTTTGGAAAATAAAAAATATTTAATATTGATTTTAAAATAATGAAAGCTCATTACATGTCAAATATTTGATGTAAATAACTGGTTTTCCAGTAAAATAGAAAAATTTGACAGAAGAGTAGCACTTCTTACATTTTTATTAATCTTTCAGTATGTAGTTTAGTTGTAGCAGTTAGATTCTACTTTTCTATTCAGTATGTTGTGTATTGTTTGAATTTGGTTTTTGGTTGAAATAATGGGAAAGGGGCTAGGAATTTAGCTCAGGGATCCTGATGTCTGTCTTGCAAGTGCAAGGTCCCAAATTCAATCCTTGGTAACCACAAAGCACAATGCCAAATGTGGTGGCTCACACCTGTAAAGTACAGAAGGCAGAGGCAGGAGAATTGCTGAGTTCAAGGCTTGCCTGAGCCACACAGTGTGTTCTGGGCCAGCCTGAATTACAAAGCAAAACCTTGTCTAAAAAAAGAAGAGAAATAATGGGAAAAATCTGGCCTCACAGATTTGTAATTGAAAAAGGTAGTATTTGCTTTAAATAGTTGTGCAAACTGGCATGTGTGGTGCAAGCCTATAATACCACCATTCTGGGAGACTAAAGCAGGAGGATCACAAGTTTGAGCCCAGTCCAGGAAACTTAGTGAGACCCTGTCTCAAAAAAAAATTAAAATGAGCTGGAGCTAGGCTGGAGATTTAGCTCAGTGGTTCTGGTGCCTGCCTAGCAAATGCAAAATCCCTAGTTCAATCGCCTGTAACCACGTACAACAATACCGGGTGTGGTGAATCACGCCCACTAGCAATCAGCACCACATAGCACAATGCCGGGCGTGGTGGCTCATGCTTGTAATACCAGCACTTGGGAGGCAGAAGCAGAAGGATTGCTGAATTTGAGGTTTGCCTGGACTACATAGTGAGCTGAGGGCCAGTCTGAACTACAAAGCAAGACCCTGTCTCAAAACAAAAACACAAAGGGCTGGAGCTGTAGCTCAGTGTGAAGGTCCTGGGTTCAGTCCCCAGTACCCCACCACACATACACAAAGTTTTTCTTTGATATTATACCCTCATTCAGTAAATGACTTCACTATGGAGTCTAAAACTGTATCAGTGAACTATGTATGTGTATGCTTACATTGAATGCCCCTAGTTAATATGGCATTTTGAACTGATCCTTTGCCTATACAGGATTCTGTAACTAAGATAATCAGATCTTCACATTTCATTACACATTACCAAAAATCACATTTGTTAACAAAACTATCTCATCAAGAGGCTCTAAGAATTGGGAAGTGGGGGCTGGGAATTTAGATCAGTGGTTCCAGCTGTCTGCCTCCCAAAAACAAGATCCCTGGTTCTATCCCACTAACCACATACAACCAGGCATGGTGACTCACACCCACCAGCAGTCAGTACCCCATACCACAGTGTCGGGCATGGTAGCTCATGCCTGAAATCCCAGTACTCTGGAGGCAGAGGCAAGAGGATTGCTGAGTTCAAAGCTTGCCTGGGCTACAGAGTGACCTCAGGGCCAACCTGAACTACAAAGCAAGACCTCGTCTCAAAAAACTAAAAGAATTGGGAAGGGGTAAAGTTTATGTGGTTAAATACAAGCTTTCCAACATTTTAATTGCTGCCTGAAAACTCAAAATTTATGTATTAGCAACTAATATTGCTAGTTTTCCTCAGTGTGATAGGTTAACTGTTCATTTTGGAAAAAAAAAATGACCTGTCAAATAAACCAAATTATGTCAATTATACTTTCAAGTAAAAATGGTGTCAAATGAGGGCAGGAGGGTTAGCTCAGTGGTTCCGGCGCCTGCCTCGCAAGCGCAAGGTCCTGAGTTCGATCCCCGGTAACCACATATAATACTGGGCGTGGAGACACGCCCACCAACAATCAATGCCGCATACCACAATGCCGGACGTGGTGGCTCACGTCTGTAATCCCAGCACTCGGGAGGCAGAGACAGGAGGATTGCTGAGTTCGCGGCGGCTTGCCTGGGCACCATAGTGAGCTCAGGGCCAGCCTGAACTACAAAGCAAGACCCTGTCTCAAAAGCAAAAATTAAAAATTTAAAAAAAAAATGGTGTCAAATGAAACAGTGGCTAGTTGAACTAACAACATACTCATATAAGTACTTTTCATTAAAATAATCAATTTTAGTATGATCAGAAATGCTTTGTGTGTACTTCCCATTTCAACACACAGAATATCAAAAACACGTGTACTCAAGGTCAAGATTTAGTAAAATTACTGCTTCAAGGACATTAAGAGAAAATGGTCTTTTATAAAAAATAAAAATACTGTACATAGAAGTGAAAAATACCATGACAACTAATAGAGTTTAGTACTTTGATTCCTACTAAGGCACCAGCAGTTTTTACTCACTATTGCTTAGCAGAACCATTGCAAACATTAAAATGAAAAAAGGTGAACAGTGAAAAGTTTCAACCCAAAGAATACCTTAAAAAGGGTCTCACAGATTCCCAGAAGTTCACAGAACACAGTCTGAAAACCTCTGGTTTAGATACAACAGTAAATAAATTAAAGGACTCAGTAAGTATGAAGTCTGAAACAATTTGGTAGTGAGTGATCAGCAAAAGATTAAAGATAGAACATAATATAATCCAACTAATTACTTCATTATTTTTATTACTTGTTTGTAAGTTTTAAAGGGCAAGAGACAAGGAACCAAGATTAAAAAGTATTTATATGGGCTACTGTCTTCTTTTGCAACAGAAAGACTGAATTATAAATTACATAAATTGGAGTAAACAGTAATAATAAGAACACTGTATCTGATCCAGTAGAAAATGAGGTTTGAGAGTCAAACCACAACTAAATTCCACATGTGGAAGAGGTAGATAGCTTTCCCAGTTTTTTATTTCCAGTTCTTCAAAAAATAGTCAAGGTTGATTTTTCATTTTTTCCAAGGTCATAAATCTTCCAGATTGCAATAAATACCAGAAATAAAGAGAACTACTTTTTAAAATAAAAACCATATATAAGCTAGTTCCCATCACTTTATCAGTCTATCCTTCATTTTAACATAGCTCTGTTACAGAAATATTTCCTAAACTCCAAACTGTGGTACTGTCTCAAGAAAATATCACAGGTAAAACAACAGCATGAATTTGACTTAACTATCTTATTCAATTAAAGTTTTAGAAGAAAAAGAGAACACAAACATTTTGGCACTGTAACACAGGAATAAAGTAGAAGTAAAATCCACTTGGAAGACCTCTGAAATGCCTTTATAGATACACCTAAAAATTCCATTATTCTTTTTTTTTTTTTTTTGAGACAGGGTCTTGCTTTGTAGTTTAGGCTGGCTCTGAGCTCACTATGTAGTCCAGGCAAGCCTCGAACTCAGCAATCCTCCTGTTTCTGCCTCCCGAGTGCTGGGATTACAGGCGTGAGCCACCACGCCCAGCAAAATTCCATTATTCTCCTGAAGAACTGGAAATAAAAAAACTGGGAAAGCTATCTACCTCTTCCACATGTGGAATTTAGTTGTGGTTTGACTCTCAAAATTAGCCCTGATATACATTTGATCAATTATAAGTTGTTCCCAATGCAAATATCATTCAAGCATATACCCGTTAAACATACTGTTTGGTAATAACACCACTACTAAATTTTTTTAATATCCCACTCTGGAAAGGAGAGAAAAGTCACCATTGTGGTTCAAACCACCCACAAAGTGTATCTTCACATCAAATGCTCGGATTTGTTTCCCCTAATACATTCCATGTTGCTGCCCAGGTAATTGGTTTTGGAAATATTACACCTGCCAGCTGACTTATCAACAGTCACCACACAATTGACACCAACTTAAAAGCAGGAATCAGTTCAAAAAAACAGAAAAATATACCACTACTGCCATCTGTGGCTTATGCTTGAATAGCTTGTCTGATGTAAACAAACTGAAGGGTGTAGAATTTGCAATTAGGATCCACCACTTGAAGGTACTTTTAAAAATTCTTATTATAACAAAAGATACTTCATTGTTTGAAGATATACACTCCTAAAGAAATTCACAACACCTGAATGCCTTCTATGAGTTTAAAATGAGGACAGCTTTTTTTGAAATGGTGATTATTATTTTAAAAGCTCCCAAATTTTAAAAGAACAATGTATTAAGGAAACCCAGTTTTCCAGTTAGATGCAGTAGTCTGGCCAGCTTGCTTCCATCAAGATAAAAATCTGAGGGTTCAATTACTCCTACAATTTTTTTTACAAAAAAAAATCCAGAAATGTAAATGAAGCTTCAAAGTAGGCTATTTCACAACTTATTTTCTCTGTTTGCTTTCTCAAATGACAACCACTGTAGTTAGGGATCAAAAGATTCAATGTAGCTGGGGGTGGGGAAAAAAGCAATTCAGCTCCCCAGCAGCCAGCTGAAGAAATCCTGGCCTGGCCGGCCCACTCCTAAACTAAGCTGGTTAGGGTTAGTGTTAGAATTATGGGTACACTAGTAAAACCTTAATTTAAATAACTGTAACCAGTGAGGTAAAAGAATCCTATTTTCTTGAGAAACTGTTTTTTACTGGTAAGTCATAAGGAACAAAGAGCAAAATAACACAAGAAAATATACTTATCTATTTGAATTTCTAAACCAGTGAAAACTAAAAAGCAAGCTGGACAATTACTGATAGTTTTATATCTACTTTCCCTTCACTTTTATTCATAAAGAAAAGTTACCTCGGAAAACACACACACACACAATAAAAAGACTGAGCTTGATTGTAAGAACACTGTATATCAGCATCACGTTTAGAAATTTTTTTTAAATTAAGCTGTGATGAATGTGCTCTAAAAAGCTCAAAACCCAAAAATAATCACTGTACCTGCTCAGTATGAAGCCCCCTTCCTGCCAACTTTAAAGAATAGTACTATTTCTTGAACCTTATAATAGTACTATTTCTTGAACCTTAGTTATCAAAGGCATCCATAAATCCTTAATTACCTGAATTAAATTAAAATTTTAAAAAAGATGATCCTAAGAATGTATGAATTCAAAAGAATATATTTTCCTTAACACCTTGGTTTTGGACATACTTTCAAAATAGTACACACAAAATAAGGAATTTTTGTTATTTTTTGTCGTCTTACTTTAAAAAAACATGTTACCAACAATATAAAATTTACTTTTAAAATACATTTTACCAAACTTAACCTCCTACTTAATTCTACACATTGAAAAAATACTGAACAGATAAATGACATTTAACTTAGCTAAAACAAAAATAAACGAAAAGCAAAAATTTTGCCAAGGCCCCCAAAACCTAGATGAATCCACTGACAATGAAGTCTCTCTTCATGTCAGCCTACTGTGGCTTTTTGAAATCCTGAATCCAGAAGTTCCCATCTGAACCTATTTTACTAAGCCAGCCAATTTTTTTTCAACATAAACCAACCAACAGCTGCAAAATAAAGTGATGGTGTTTTACCACAGGACCAAATTAGCAAAGTTCTGAGCAAGGAACAAGGAAGCAACCATACCAATTTAAAGCTAACTTGCACCATAAGCACTAGAAGTGATGCAAGAAATTCCTGTAAAATATCATATTAGCAGCTGGCATTCTGACCTAGCAGCCTCTGCTATCCTAAAATCAGGTTATTTCAATCTACTTTCTACCTTTGTCCCACAACTTTGAGGCAAGGTAGAGACCAAGAAATTACAAGTAAAATAAAGGTATTACTTGGACATATTTACGGGAATTTATCAAGGTTTTTTCTCAGTATCTCAACTAACTCCTTTTGACATAACAGTCCTACATGTATACTTTTTTGCTAATAATTCAAAATGAACTACAGGTTAGGAACTACGTCATGGTTCTATTCTAATTGTAGGAGTCATAAATACTCTGAAAAAAATCAGTGGACTGTATATAAGAAACTGGAAATGTGGCCACCTCCCACCTCGACTGCCTGCAGCTACCGTATCTGTTCATTATTGCCGTTTAGTGCTCTTCAGAGATCATAGACTCTAAGAAGGAAAGGTAAGAAAAAGAACCTGTGCTTTATGTATAAGGAACACCAATACTAACAGTATGCACTTAACAAAAGCAGAAAATTGAGTCATCTCAGAATTAATTGTTTTAAAGTTACAAAACTGAAAAGTTAAATTGTCATGGCAAATATTCGCTAATTTAGCTTCCAGGATAAACATATAGATGGCATGGTAACAGCAGTTCATATTTAATGAACTCCTCCCCATTTCCTCTCAAGTATAATTATATAAAATGTTTTCAACTACTTACGGTGACTTAAAAATCTTATTTTGCCTTGAATATTGAAAAATCATCTCTCTTAAAATGAACAAATGCAGTAGTCAGCATATGCTTCCTCGAGTCATTCATCTTCCTCTGAAATTCCAAAAGGGAGCAATCCTCTATTACATCTAAATGGGTTCATGTTTCTCATGAAAACCTACAAATAACAACTGAAAATAACATAGTCTGCAAGAGGAGTAGAACAGTGTGATCAAAAAACTAGCTACTGTTCTGAAGGAATGAAAATCATTTAAAGGTGTTGTAATTCAGCAGCTATGGCCTTTCCAGCAAAAAGACATTTCTAAAACTCCACATCCATTTTACTTCATAACAAAACAAAAACCTCCTATCTACATAACTATCAATTGCAAACATTTCATACAAAATGGAAATCCAGCCCAAGGATAAAAAGGATTATTTTACTCTACTTAGAGGTTAATGTTTCATTTATTTTTGAAGAAAAATATTGACTAGGAAGCAAAAATGAAAAATGTGCCCACTATTTCAAAGGTAAACTTCATTGGGGGAAGAGTCACTTTTCTGTGAAAATATTAAATTCATAAGTACTAGAAAGTATAAATTGTGAAATAGTGCATGGTGCTAGTTTTTACACTGAAAAGTATCTCAAAACAGATTAATGTATTTTCTTTTAAACATAGCAAGCTGATAAAAGCTCCTACTGTGTTTTCAATAAAAAGGTATATGTAACACTAACTTGGACTGACATACAACATTAAAGCCTCTTAGAGCCAAGGACTTAGCTCAGCAGTTCCAGCACTTGCCTGGAAAGCACAAAGTTCTGTTTGATCCACCGGTATAAAAAAAAAAAAGTCACCTTAGCCTAAATGGAATCCTTGATAATATTTTTCTAGCTATTGAGGAAATGGGATTGACCAGTTAAGGAAACAAGACTATAAATGAGAAATCTGATTTAGGAGTTAAAATTATCATTTATTTTTTAAAATGTACTAATGAATAATTAATAAAAATGCAGTTCTTAGGCTTCCTTTACAATTGTCTCAAGTAGAACTGAAAGCCATGTTTGCAGTAAAATTCGTCATCCACTATAGATGCACAGGTGGGTAAAGGAAGTAGTCACTCATGGGAACACATTATGGAAATAGTCTATTATATGAGCCATAAGATAGATCTGAAGTATGGGTTTTTTTTAAATCAGCATGGCAAGTTTTAGATTAGGATTTACAACATTCACAAATTAATACCACACCAATTCTCCACACAAACTATTTAAATTCATTAAAGAAAGTCTTTGTTCTTTTGATACTATTTCCTTCTACCTTAACTGGATTCCAACCTTCTCTTTTGTACACGGGATTTTACTGGTCTCAAATACATTCACATTAAGAAATCAGTCTCCAAAGATACCTATAGGACGGCCAGCCACCTAGGCAGCACACACCCTACACATCTTTAAAAAGAGCAAAACCTTTGAAAGTGTATCATTATTTGATCAGCAACATCGTTACCAGGCTTCCTTCTAGACAGATTTTTCCCTTAACTGGTTAAGGAGAAAAACAAAACAAAACAAAAAACTCTTTATCTATCAATAATGTTTGGTAAATTAATAAACTCATGAAGGTGCACACCTAACCCAAGACTTGTCTTCTCTGTAGCTCTTCATTCACTCAATAATTGGGTGTCTAAAGGACCGATTTTCACGTTAATTTCTTCACACCTGCCAGGTCACTGTCCTGACTGAGAAACTTCTTGTTAAAGCAATTAATTTTTAGTGCACCCTAACTGTGCCGGGTGTTTGCGCTCAGTTTGAAATCTGTTACTTGTTAGATACTGTTCCGTCCTAGATCTTTCAGAGAATTGCGAGTTTATGGCGCAAAGAGGGGAGGAGGCACGGATCCTCGAGAGCCTCCTCTTTATTCGGAAATGAGATGTGAAAGGTGGAAGGCAGGGCAAATAAATAAATAAATCGGGTTTGCCTCCGGAGCGTTTGCCGCCGGTTCGAGCACCCTTTGTAATGCAGGCCTCCTGGGGCTATCGCCTGCACTAATTGCTCCAGGGCGCTTTCCAAGTTCAAAAGTTCACCTTTTACGACCTCACAAAAGCTCCTTACACGTTACCAATAAAAACATTCCGC
>PVIC010006774.1:20076-53187 GCA_004025085.1 Thryonomys swinderianus
GGGGGGAAATATCAAACAGATACAAATAAAACACCCCGCAAGGGGAGGGAAGGGGGGGCCACCAAGCCGCAAAGAACCTGAGGACTTGGCCAGGATGGGGTGGGGGGGTGGGGGCTCAGGAAAGGTCTGGCCAGAGGAGGAATCCGAACGCCCGGGGTCTCAGATCAAGAAAGGGAAGAGAACGGGGATGGGCAAGAGCGGACCGGGACTCGCCAGCAGGCATTGGGGAAGGGGCAGGTGTCCCGAACCCCGCTCTGGCAGACCAGAGCTAGAAAAAGTCGCCGCCCAGCAGAGCGCGCACCAGCTGGGGCAGTAGCAAGGAAGAGTGTGCGGGGCACCGAAGAAGCTGAGGCCCGGGCGGGAGCCAGAGCCAGCACCAGGGGGTCCGAAAAAGGAAACGGCCGGGGGATTCTAACGAACCAGGGTTCTGCGCGGAAGCGGTAGGGAGCGTAGGGGCAGGCGCAAGGCTGTGGAAAAGGAAAACGTTCTAGATGGGTTAGGGTCCCAGGGTGTGGCGTCGGGTCTGCAGAGCCAGGACCGAGCCGCGTGGGGAACCCCAGGAGTGAAGGGGACCCTGCGAAAGTGGACGCCCCCACTGACCCGCAGAAGCTGAGCAGGAAGGGGGCGAGATCCGCCCGAGAGTACTGGGGGGTAGGAACGACGCAAAGGGGACGGGGGGAGGGGAAGCCTGTTCCTAGGGGACGGGGGAGGGGGAAGAGAAGCTCCTGACTGAAGGAACTGGGCAGGGGGAGGGTCCGCGAGGAGGGGGACAGGGACAGCGGGGGACGGTCCGCACGACTGAGACCAAGGAGGAAACCAAGGTTCCGCTCTGAGGAACACCGGCGTGAAGGTCCACGCTCGGGGGCCGCCGCGACCGCCGGAGTGAGAGTCGGCCAAGGGGAGGGAGTTGCCCGGTGGAGGGACAGGAGGCCAGTTCTCACTCGGCCTGCGCTGTGCAGGCCCCTCACCCACCGTTGCGCGGCGGCGGAGGGAGCGCGGTGGGCGGCTCCAGAAACCCCGCCGAGCCTCCGCCACCTCCCCCTCCGCTAGGCGGCCGTTCGTCCCGTTCCATGCCGTGGTGTTCAAGACCCGCGCGGGGTTCGCCGCTCCGCCATGACCCGCGCCCTCGTCGTCGACGTCGTCCACCAGGGGGAGGGGGCTGTCAGGGGCCAGACGGCTCCCGGCCGCGGCGCTCTCTGGGCCCCGAGCCGCCCGGCTCCGCGTCCCTGCGCGCCGCGCCCCCTCAGCACTGGCCAGCTCCCTCCCCTGACGTCATGCGCCACTGCCACGCACATTCCTGCGGTGCACGCTGGGAAGTGGAGTCCGCCGGGAGCGGATCCCGCCCCCCCCCCCGCCCACGCTGGACCCCACCAATTGAAGGTGTTCGAGTAAGGACAAGCAACACTTAGAAGAAAAAGCTAAAGTCTTTCGCTAATACGATCCTGGAGGAACCGCCGATAAATATTAAATAAGAATACTTCAGGTTCTTCACTCTATTTTGGCTTACTCGTGGCCGAGACTCTCTAAGGACTCTTCTTATCCCCCGGTCCCAACAATAAGCCTTTCCAAAGAGGCGGATCCACAGGAGCCGGTTGAACACGTGCGGCGAAGCCCAGCCCTGTGGGCGGGGCTCTGAGGGGCGGGACCTGGAGGTATTCACGAGGGCCTTCCTCAGCGACCCCGGGACAAATTGGACCGGAGATTAAAGGACCGGAGTTTAGCTCGAGGTGACTGCGTTCGTATGCAAATGGATCTATACAACTCTGCTTTCCGGGGTTTTGTTTAAAGCCTTTTACCTCCGGGTGGGCGGGAAAGGCTAAAGTTGCTCTTCCTTTTCTTTCGTTTTACCCCCTTCCCGTAGAACAGATGGGCAAACCAAGCCCCACGCCTAAATGCGGTTAAAGAAAGTTTCGGGGATCAACTCCTTCCTTCGTTTTAAGAGTCGCCCTTTACCTAGCCTTAGACTCCTTCCCTTCTCCCTACTTTCCCTACCGTAAAATGGATTTGGATTAGGGACGGAATCCCCTTGGGAGATTCTCGAACCCCCTTCGCCCTCCCGCCTGCCTCAGTTTCTCCAAGATTTTAGTTGGGGAACAGAGTTCCGCATCTTACCCGCGCTCCCAGCTGAGCCCACCTCCCGCAGCCAGCAGGTGGCGCGCGGACCCCAGTCTCTGGACACGCTGGGGCGTCGGTCTTCATTTAGTCGGGACTGACTCGTAATGGTTTTTGCTCAGGGTCTGTGCCCTACCTGCCCTGCCTGAAGACAAAGCGAGAATGCTGGTTTTGCCTACTTTCTCTTCCTGGATTATGCTGTCACTTTCTCCCTGGCAGCTTATTCCTGCCCCGCCAATATTTTGGCTCCTGTATGTGACATCCTTAGGTCCTCGTCCTGGCATTTACATTCCTTCCTGGTCTCAACCCTGCTATTTCTCACCACATCCCCTCCCTCACCTGTTACACGTAAGATTTGCAGTGCTTTCCTGCACTTGGTGGGTAGCTGTTCTTTACCACCGTTGCTTAACCTGTGTTTCATCCTTAATCTGCCAGCCAGTTTTGATTTACATGAACCTCGGTTGTCTAAACCTCACACACACTCAGTAAAGAAGCCCCCATATTACCCTCTAGTACACACGCTAATGAAATCACGCAGGAGTGATGGTGATCCCAAGCCCAGTCGATAAAGAAGTTGGAATCCCGCTAATTTCACCTATCCCACTGCCAACTTACTCATCTTTCTAGATCCTATTCAAATACTTCTCCAGTGGCACCTTCTGCAGTACCTCTTGCCAAGAAATGAGTGGGACTCCTCTGAGTTCCCATGTGGCTCCACTGAGCTCCTGGCAGACTTCAAGTTGTGACTGCCTCCTCCATGCCCTTTGTGAGTGTCCCCAAGGTCAGGCGGCAGTGCTGGAGCTGGCCTCTGAGAAGAGGTGAGGAGAGCCCTTAGCATTGGGGAAGACGAGGGACAGAGGAGATGGATTACTTGCTTCACATACATGAGGCCCCAGACTCAATTGCCAGCTCTGCAGAAACCAAACAAGTAAGTCACGAATGACATGATGCATGCAAAGTGATTAATATAAAGTCCAGCTTAGTAAATGGAACCTGTTGCTAATGTTATTTGGACAGTGCTCCTAAGTCCCATTTATCTCTCTGAGAATTGAACTCAGGACCTTGAGCTTGCCAGGCAGGCACATCACTATTGAGCTACAGCCCCAGCTCCAGTACCATCAGATACCTCCCTTCTGAAGCTGCTTCTGGGAAAAGTCAGCACAGCGCTAAAAAAAGCAAGGAGAACCCAGCCATTGTTCTAAGCATATAGAACCCGTGAGGCATTAACCATTCCCTATGAATCTTTTTCTCTTAATTTTTCTATATTTCTCCCTTCAATCCTGAGAAATCAGTACTTTCATGCTCATTTACAAATAAGGACAGAAAAACAGCACATGGAGTACGTGCACCTGTAATCCCAGCACTCAAGACTGAAGCAGGAGGATTGTGAGTTTAAGGCCAGCCTGGAATACATATCTAGACCCTATCTCAAACCAACACCAAAAAAAAAAAAGCAAACATGGGGCTGGAGGGTTAGCTCAGTGGTTCCGGCGCCTGCCTCGCAAGCACAAGGACCTGAGTTCAATCCCCAGAAACCACATATAATGCTGGGCGTGGAGACATACCCACCAACAATCAACAACGCATACCACAATGCCGGACGTGGTGGCTCACGCTTGTAATCCCAGCACTCGGGAGGCAGAGACAGGAGGATTGCTGAGTTTGCGGCGGCTTGCCTGGGCACCATAGTGAGCTCAGGGCCAGCCTGAACTACAAAGCAAGACCCTGTCTCAAAAAAACAAAAACAAAAACAAAACAAAACCAAAAAAAGCAAACAGAGAAAGGTTTTCCCATCATTTACAATACTCAAGACAGAAGAGCAAGAAAGGAGAGTATCTAAGGAAAAGAATGGATCATAGCCAGATGTAGTAGCTCATGCCTGTGATCCCAGCACTTGGAAGGCAGAGGCAGGACAAAAGAGAGTTCGAGGCTTGCCTGGGCTACAGAGTGAGCTCAGGGCCAACCTGAACTACAAAGTGAGACCCTGTCTCAAAAAAAAAGAGAAAAATGGCCGGGCGTGGTGGCTCAAGCCTCTGTAATCCCAGCACTCGGGAGGCAGAGACAGGAGGATTGCTGAGTTCCAGGCTTGCCTGGGCTACATAGTGAGCTCAGGGCCAGCCTGAACTACAAAGCAAGACCCTATCTCAAAAAAAAAAGAGAAAAATGGATCATAGAAGGACTGGTCAGGAGGTCAGAGATGGAAATACCAGACAGGGATACAGCTAAGAACGAGGCAGGCCTAGCCCTTATCAAGGGCCCTTGGTCTCTAGTGGAAGAAGCAGATGTGCTAATCAGGTCAGTGGAAGTCCTGGGTCTGGTGGGAGAGAAACACTTCACTATAGTTCAGGGTGCTGATCCCAGGAGGCTTCCCAGGAACCTCTGCCTGGCATATTTAAGGACACTTTGTCTTTTTCAAATAGGACACAAATTGGAAATGCACAGAAGGCAAAACTGCACATTCTGGGCGTGGTGGCTCACTCCTGTAATCCCAGCACTCGGGAGGCAGAGGACAGGATTGCTGAGTTCGAAGCTTGCCTAGGCTACAAAGTGAGCTCAGGGCCAGCCTGAACTCCAAAGCGAGACCCTGTCTCAAAAAAAAAAAAAAAAAAAACTGCACTTGATGAAAATTATTACTCCAGTTCTTTTCAGAGCTGCTCAGAGTGCATAAAACAGTGTTGTTTCTTCCCCTTGGCCTGGTTTGGGCACCTCCCCATCTTTGGTTACAAAAAAAGTTTTTCTGTACTGAGCACTCACTGTGCCTTCTGAGTTAGCTTGGGGTAACCTCGTGCAGGTCAGGGCTCCTCAAACGTTGAGTCCCTGGTGGGTTTGAGAATGATTTCAGGGCCCCACCCTCTGCGGGTTTCTGGGATCTAGTAGGTCCAGAGGTGTTGCCTGTGAATTTGCCTTTCTTCCAAGTTCTGGACCACAGGAGGCCTCGCTGCTGGCCAGTGGTCCACACCTGGAGAGCTGTTCATGGGGAAGAGCAAAGCATGTGCTATGAGGCCCATTTCCCTCCACAATGGCAGTTGCACTCCATAGTGACAGATTCTAAGAGAAAACAGAAGGGACAATTCTTGGGAGAAAGTGCTGGAGAACAAAGGTAAAGCAGGGTGGCTCAGATAAATGTTCCTTTTTGTGAAGTCGCAGTGTACACGTTCAAGTAAACACACTGGTGGGGCTGCCTTGGTCCCCTAAGTGACATTGTGGAGAGAGAAGGGGACCCAGGAGTGCACAGAGAAGGAAAGTTCAGCTGGCAAAGGAGACTTGGAAGGAAGTTCCCCCATCACACCCTGGGAAAACCAGATAGCTAGGTATGGAGGTTCCCTCCTGTAATCCTAGCACTCTGGGAGGCTAAGCCAGGAGAGTTCCAAGTTCAGACTCTTGAGAAACTTGGTGAGCCCTTGTCTCAGATTAAGGAGGGCTGGGTATATAGCTAGCTCCGTCTGAAGGCCTTGGTATGCAAGTACTGAAAAAATAAATATACCAAATTTTGAGCCACCCTCAAAGGTGGTACTGGTTACACAAGAAGGCCTGACTCTGCTGTCACCTTAGGAATTGGAGAGGTCCCTTACTGGACTTCGCCGGTCTAAGACCCCAGAGTGAATGAACAAAGATCCTGAGGCATTAGCAGCTGCTGATGGCTCTTTCAGAATGTGTTGCAATCTGGAGACACCCCAAGGAGGGGTGGAGAGGAGAGGATCTTGGGGTTTGTCTGGGAGAGGATCAGGGAGAGAGAGAGAGAGAGAGAGAGGCAGAAGACTCAGGGGCTGGATGCTGAGTGTTAAGAAGGCTGTGTAGCAGGGTCCTGGGGACCGAAGGGGTGGCTTGGGGGAGCTCGAGGGCTCCCCTGCTGGGAACTTCATTAATTTGAATTTTACAACGACTCCAAAAAGGCTACTTTTACCAGGGCATAATGCATACACCTGTAATCCCAGCACTGGGGAGGCTGAGGCAGGAAGAACGCCGTGAATTCAAGGCCAGACTGAGCTACATTACAGACTTCCCGTCTCAAAAAAAAGAGGAGGTTGCTATTTTCTCCATAAGCAAACTGAGTCTCAAAGAGACAAAAGGACACCCCCGAAAACCCGTCTCTTGTCACAGGGCCTCCTCGGTTTGCACGGTGAGTCCGCTTCGCTCCGCAGAGCGCAAGTTTGCAGGACCCTCTCTGCAGAGATCGCAGTGCGCCTGGTGCAGATCGACGGGGCGGGGCGGGAGCTCTGAGTCCTGACTCCGCCTCACCGGACGAGCGGGGGGCGCGCGGGGCGCCAGAGGCGGCTGTACTCCGAGCTCGCAGTGTGGCCAGCACTTCGCAGCGTCCGTGCCCGCAGCCTGTGCCCGCAGCCTGTGCCCGCCGTGCCCGCCAAGCCCGCCGCATCATGGCTGCGCTCCAGCCGCGGCCCGCGCCGCTGGCCCTGCTCCTGCTGTCGCCGCTGCTGCTGCTACTGCTGCTGCCGGCCAGCCCGGTGCGCGCCCACGGCGAGGTATGTGCGCCCGGCGCGAGGGGGCGCTGTGGCTGGGGTGCGGGTGAGCGGGAGACTGGAGGACTCTGGCGAGCGCAGGTCAAACCTGGCGCTGAGCACCGCAGCCGCCGGGCCGGGACTGGGGAGCAGTGTGCGCGACAGAGCGCCGTGGCCATGGGCGCTCGGGACAGGACGAGGGAGGGGGTTCCCGGGAGCGCAGCGCATGGACTGCGCGGGAGCGGCTCGGAGGAATTTCCGCGGGGGACTGAGCCGAGGCTGCCAGATTTGCAAAGGCCCTGGGCCAAGCTGGGGGCCGGGAGTCCCTCCCCGGAGCACCCATCTGAACTGGCTGCCTACCTGGCCTCTATGCTCTTCCAGAGACCGGTGAGTGGGAAGGGTCTCAGTGTTCTCAGATGTGACCAAGAGGATCCGCTCTAATGTCAAGCAGACCAGAGTTCAAATCCCTCCTCTGCCTCAGAGCCTCTGTTTCTTCACCTGGAAACCTAGAAAGAAAAATGATTCCCCATCCTGCAACTGATGATCTGTAGATACAGTGAAGAAACGCCTGAAAAATTCTTAATACCACACTTGACACCTGTGATTATGGAGTCCTATCCCAAGGATTCCCGGACAGGAGTGTGAGATACAGGATGTAGAGGGAGCCGGGCACTCCGGCCCGTCAGAGCAGGGTGCCTGGAAGGTGTTCCAGAAATGGCCTGGTGAAAATGGGCCAGCACAGTGGCGAGGCTGGTGCTCCCAGCCCTCCTTCTGACGGCGGCTGCGGAAGCTATGTGACCCCAGGCAGATCGCTGTGATCCCAGGCTTTGGTTTCCTCATCAAAAAACCCAAAGTCTTCCCAGTTACCTTTCCACATGCAGCCCCCCCAGGGCCCCTTGATCTGGCTCAGGTGGGAGGACAAGTGAACTGAAAACGTCAGCTAGCTAACCCGACCTGGACTTCGTCACCTCGTGCCTTTCCTGTCTCTCTGGGAAGGACATCTGGCCGGGCACCCTCAGAGCTGTGCGCGGGCTGCAGGGCTGAGGGGGAGGGCTCCCATCCAAAACAAAGCAAAGACAAAGAAAACTCAACACCCTGTTTATGTAGTGAGTCAGCCAAACACTTGCTAGGTTGGGGGTGTGTGTACTTAGTTGTCCCAGGGCAAGCTGGGGCTGGCGGGCAGGGAGGCGTGGTGTGTCCTAGAGCGGTCTAGTGCAGTCCTTCCCAACACCTCCCGTCCCTCGTCACTTCAGCCAGCTGGGAAAAATAAAAATCAAGTGATGGGCGAATTTACTCTGCATTCCTTAGCCCAGCCAGACTCCTGCTAGCTCTGCCAGAGTTGTTTTCATGATGGCCTGCTCCCTCCCCCATGGCGACACCTCCTTCCAGTCCCCGGAGGGCCAGCTGGGAGTTTGAACTGGATCCAGAGCCCTGAAGGGTTAAATAGGGCCCTCCCAGGCTTCCCGTTCTGCCTTCCCTTCAAGATTGTAGGGACCAGTGACCCTCAGGACTCACCGGGAGCTTCGCCCCCTCCTCTGCCAGCTCCTTGCTCAATATGTTTTAATTTCATGTTTAGATCAATGGCTCTCCTAAATAGGATTTGAAGTTCCCATTGAAGAAAATGCTTCATTCTGCAGGGGAGTAGGAGGGAAGCTCACAGCTTTGGTGGTGTTTCTTTCCTTTTTTTTCCTCTCTTTCTCTTTCTTTTTCATTTTTCTCCATAATTTTTGAGCTAGGGTCTCACTGTGTAGTTCTTGGCAGGCCTTAAACTCACTGTGAGCCTCCGAGGGCTGGGCTCACCCATGTGCGTCACCATGGCCAGCCTTCCTGGCTGTTCTGAAGGGCTGCCCAACATGGAGCCTGGCTTGGAGAGACAGCTAACCACGTGACACTCAGAGAACCCTAGGAACTATTGGAATGTGGCTGAGGATTCCCCATCTCTACCTCAGTTTCCCCATCTGTGGAAGAATTGCTGATTCCTTGCTGCTTCCATCTGGGGTCAGGAAAGGGGTCTTTGGTCAGCCCTCTGATCAGAGGCCTGAGGACCGACAGATAAGGCGAAGGCCCGTAGGAGCCAAGAAAGAGAGCGGGAGGCGCAGGGGCCGGAAGCTGTGATATCCCAGGCCTGTTCGGATGTTCCAAGCAGGCTGGTCCCAGGGGCTTAGGTGTTGCTGCGTGTCTGCTCCCGGAGTTTCCGCCCGTGGGTGTAATTGGAACCAGGCTCCTGAGTGGGGAGAGTGATGTGGTGGCCAAGTCCTTTTGTACCCAGACTATGAGGCCAGGCCCTATCTGCTCTCTCCAGGGAAGGTCCTGTCCCAGCACTGTGTGGCTGTGACACCAGGAAACAGCCCTTGCCCAGCGTGTAGCTCTGTCTTACACAGCCCTCTTGCCAGCACTCCAAGGCTTTCATGGGATAGATTTGAGCACTTCGAAAAGTCAGTGTGAACTCAGTGTGGTAATGCACACTGTAATACCAGCATGCAGGAGGCTGAGGCAGGAGGGTTACTGTGAGTTCCAGGCCAACCTGAGTACATAAGAGCTTGTCTCAAGAACAAAGACTCAGGAGAATACGATGACTGACTAGTTGTCTGGGATATGAAAGAGAGTCTGAGATCCAGTGGGGTGAGAGGGCAGGGGCACTGGTTTGGGAGATGTTCTATAGAGCTTGGTCCTGATATCCAAGGGCAGCAGAAGATGGGCTGCAGGGGAGGCTGGGCTGCCTTGAGAGCAGACAGCAGCCCAAAGCTCAATATGATCCCCTCCGAACCTCTTTCACCATGGCTGAGCCTTTCCCAGCTTGCACCCCTTCCTGCCAGATTTCTCTTTCTCTCTTCAGGACAATCCCGAGTCCACCCTCTCGCCATCGCATTATGATATTTCCTTGAAAATACCAAGGGACCTTTTCAAGCACAAACCACCACCACCCACGCTTCTGGATGCTTTGGAAGCATCAAGATCAAGGCTGCAGGGAGAGGCGGGGGCAGAGGCAGGGACTCTCCTACCTGGCAGCCACTCCAGCCTTCATGCCAGGGCAGGGAGGGAAGGTCCTCCTCGGCCCTCAGCAGACCCACCTGTCCCAGCTCGGTGGCTGAAGGAGAAGCCAGTGGTCATGTGAGGAACATGTCAACCAACTTCTGGAAACAGGCTGCACTGTGTAGCCCAGGGCAAGCTGCTCATGTTCTGAGTCTCAGCTTTCTCCTTCCTAAAATAGAGTTATGCACTATAGCATGCGGGAGGCTGAGGCAGGAGGCTTGCCGTGAGATCAGCCTGGAGTACATAGTGACGGCTGTACCTCAAACAAACAAACAAAATAGATAGGGATGCATTGAGAGGCAAGAGAGATGGAGACAGTGGGTAAGTGTAAGGGAAGGTTTTCAGCAGTGCTTTGTACAGTGGATACAGACTGAGAGCCAGATCCCCTGCCCAGATCCCAGCCTGGCATGCTGTGTGATTCTTTCCAGGCTCAAGACGAGCTGGCGGAGAAGGGAATGTCGCCCTCTCCACTTTACCCAGGAGGGAGCTGAGGCTCCAAGTGCTCAAGGCGCCCTTGTGCAGCTCGGGCTAGCAGAGCGGGGAGCAGGGACCTCCCTCCAACTCCCGGCCAGGTCAGGGCCTTGGCTGCCCCTGCAGGACATGGCAGCTCATTGGAGGAGGGAAGGAATGTTGCAGCCTGATGCGGACATCACTGCTGGAGAGGGGGGAGTGGGGCCCGCAAGCCGAGGGACCGCAGCCACATCCACCTGCAGGGCTCCAGCCTCCCCGGCGACCCCTGGGAAGGCAGGGTCAGGGCGCTAGCAGATTCCTAGGCCTGCAGGCCCAGTGCTAGGAATATCGCGTGCACCACCTCCCGAACCAGGCGCCAGTCGCATCTGAGGCCACTGGGCCTCCAACTGAATTCACTGGGGTCTGGGCCTGGTGGCTCATGCTTGTCATCCCAGCATTTGGGAGGCACAGGCAGGAGGATTGCTGAGTTCAGCATGCCTGGGCTACATCATGAGCTCAGGGGCAGCCTGAACTACAAAGTGAGACCCTGTCTCAAAAAAACTAAATTTTTTAATTCACTGAGATCTTCTTGCCTCAGCCTCCCAGGCTGAGGAGTTGGAATGACTGGTGTGGGGTACCCCGTCTGCCTTCTTGTTATTCTTCTTCTTTTTTTTTTGCTTTTTGGAGACAGGGTCTCGCTTTGTAGTTCAGGCTGGCCCTGAGCTCACTATGGTGCCCAGGCAAGCCGCTCTGAACTCAGCAATCCTCCTGTCTCTGCCTCCCGAGTGCTGGGATGACAGGCGTGAGCCACCAGGCCCAGCATTGTGGTATGCGGTGTTGATTGTTGGTGGGCGTATCTCCATGCCCAGCATTCTATGGTTACCGGGGATCGAACTCAGGACCTTGCGCTTGCGAGGCAGGCGCCGGAACCACTGAGCTAACCCTCCGGCCATTCTTGTTATTATTCTAAGGCCACTGTTCACCTGTAAGGGCCGCTTCGTCCTTCACCTCCTCCGTCACCCAGCCCACTCGCGCACCTCTCCTCACCGCAGCCCGCCCGCCCCGCAGGTGCTTGGCGACGCGGACCAGGTGCGCATGACCTCTGAGGGCTCTGACTGCCGCTGTAAGTGCATCCTGCGGCCCCTGAGCAAGGACGCGTGCAGCCGGGTGCGCAGCGGACGCCTGAGGGCGGAGGACGCCTACGCCGTGGAGACAGTGAGCGCGGGCACAGACTGCCGCTGCTCCTGCACCGCGCCGCCGGCCTCCCTCAACCCCTGCGAGCGCGAGTGGAAGATGGAGAAGCTCAGGAAGCAGGCGCCTGAGCTACTCAAGGTAGGAGGGGGCCGGGCGCCCTCTGGGACAGAGACCCTGCTCCCGTAAGGGGAGGAGGCTATCGGCACCGGCCTGGCACACGCAGGGAAACTGAGGCTCATGGAACCGGGAGAAGCTACTTCTTGGCCAAGACTGCAGCCAGCAAGTGGAGGTGGGGCTCCCCGGCGCACACCCCGCAGTAAAGGCTCTCTGGATTTTACCAGACCAGTTAGTTCATCTGTCAGCACCTAAGTGTGCTTTCTATTTTGTTCTTTCTGCCCTCTCCCCCTCTTCATTCTCTTTTTCCCTCTCCTTCCACCGCTGAGCTACATCCCCAGGGTCTTACCAAGTTGTCCAGGGTTTCCCTCAAATTTGAGATTCTCCTGCCTCAACCTCCAGAGGAGCTACCAGTACCAACCCCTTTTATTGCTTTTAGAGTAATATTAACACTGCCTGCGTTCAAGCGCACTCTGGTGCCAGATGCTGTGCTGAACTCCTTTCATACACTGTTTCTCAGCATCGTTAAACCACTCTGTGACGTCACGTCCTCATTTCACAGCTGGAACACCAGGGCCGAGGGGACTCGGTCACTTTCCCGAACACCTGACTGGCAGCCACCCTCGAGTGCATACACGTTGAACAACCCTAACCAGAAAATGGGAAATTTAATGCTGGGCGTGGTGGCTCACGCCTGTCATCCCAGCACTCGGGAGGCAGAGACGGGAGGATTGCTGAGTTCGTGGCGGCTTGCCTGGGCACCATAGTGAGCTCAGGGCCAGCCTGAACTACAAAGCGAGACCCTGTCTCTAAAAAGCAAAAAAAAAAAAAAAAAAAAAAAAAAAGGGAAACGTTTTAGGTACCAACGTGATGCCACAAGTGGAAAATTCCATACCATAAAATTCTGCCTCATATACAAAATTATTTAAAATATTGTATAAAATTACCTGCAGCTGTGTGTAAAATGACTATGAAGCATATATGAGCATTTTATTTATTTCAGTCCCATCTCTAAGGTATCTTATTATCTATGTGCAAATATTCCAAAATCTGAAAAAGTCCTAAATCCTAAATACTCAAGCATATCTGATAATAGATACAAAGCTTTTGTTTTTGTTTTGTTTGAGACAGGGTCTCACTTTGTAGTTCAGGCTGGCCCTGAGCTCACTATGTATGTAGCCCAGGAACTCAGCAATCCTCCTGCCTCTGCCTCCCAAGTGCTGGGATGACAGGTGTGAGCCACTACACCCGGTACTACGGTATGTGGTACCAGTGACTGAACTCAGGACCTTGCACTTGCCAGGCAGCCGCTGGAACCACTGAGCTAAATCCCTGACCAGTTTTTGTTTTTGTTGATCCAGGGTCTCCCTATGTAGCTCAGGCCGCCTTGAACCCACCGAGATCCTCCTGCCTCAGTCTCCAGTCCTGAGACTGTAGATGTGCTCCGCCACACTCAGCTCAATATTCCACTTTTTGTGTGAATTTGAATAACTCCCCCAAACAAGCGGATTCCAAGAAGGTACCACTTGTGGGGACCAAGCCCCAGCTGAGAATACCCCTGGACCCACATTCTTAGCCCATAGGTGGCAGCGCTCAGCACTTGAGGCCAGCCAGGGGCTTCTGTGCCATTCAGACCATGCAGCCTGGGCACAGCAGGGCCTGATGGGCTGGAGTTGCAGCAGGCCCCACTGTGTCCTCAATGTGCATCTACAGCACTTGCTCATCTGTCTTCCTGACTGGAAAAGACGAGGTTGATTCTTTTTTTCGGTACTGGGGAATGAACCCAGGGCCTCTGCACTGAGGTACATCCACAGCCCTTTTATTTTTTATTTTGAGAAAGGATTTCACTAAGTCCCTAAATTGCCAGACTGAACCTGAACTTGGCAGGCTTCCTCCCTCAGCCTTCCAGACTGCTAGCATTACAAGCATGTGCCAACACACCCAGATCCAGTTGGACATTTTGAAAGTTTCTTTTCCTTTCTTTCTTTTTTTTTAAATAATTTCTCCCCAACCTGTCTATTTTGCTTGTTTGGTGTCAAACCCTGAGAAGCTGGAGGTATTACCCTATTTGCATGCTAACACATCAGCCTGAGTGTTTCATGGGTGCTGGTGGGAAGACTCAGCCTTCTGGATCAAGGCAGAGAGATCAAGGATTTTTGAAACAGTGTCTCACTGTGTATTCAGGCTGGTCCTGAACTTACTAAGTAGCCCAGGCTGGCCTCAAACTGACAGCGATCCTCCTGCCTCAGTCTCCCGAGTGCTGGGATTTCAGGCGTGCACCACCCCACCCAGCCAGCTCTGTTCTCTGAGCTCCAGTTCCCGTGGGGCAGTGAGCGAGGCCCAGGTAAGTGCATGTGCTGCAGTCAGGAAGGGGCCCTGGGCTTTGAGGGTCTGAGTTCCTTAGCATCTTCAAGGCTGCCCTGAGACATTAAGTGGTTTGAAACGAGCGTCACCACCTCTGTGCCACACATGCAAAGGAGCAGGAGGCCCCTAAAGAACTGTCTCCCAGCCTTTGGCAAAAAAATATGACTTACATTTACCTCTAGTTTTCTTTTTGGTACTCAAGTGGGTGCCAGCACTGACAAAATTGGAGGTGGACAGCAGGTTAGGTAGAGTGGCCTCCTGACAGCCCAGCAGTCCCAAACCACTCATCTCTCCAGGTCTCTCTGGGCCCTGCCTGGCTGACTCCATACACCCAGGCCACAGGCCGGTCTTCAAGGACAAGGACAAACCCAGTTTCCATTCGAGTCACGACTTAGTAACTGACTGTAAGGCAGCTTCACAGGACACACAGCCCTTTTCATGAACGCTGTCTGACTTAATCCTTGCTATGACACTGTGGAGGGAACTACAGGCCTAGAGAGAGGTTGTGACTTACCAAAGATCACACAGCAGGAAACCAGCAGTACTGAGATTTGAACCCAGAGTTCTCTGCTGCCTCTGCTTGCCCACCAGAGGAGTCATAAGCAGCATGCCTGTCACCTGTCCTCTTTGTCTTCTGGACATGGCCTAAATGTCACAGTCCCACCCTGGAGTAGAGGCCAGGCTTGGAGAGCACAGCTGCTGATGCCACCACTGGGCCAAGGTACATTCTGGGGACTATGGGAGTCTCAGGAAGTCAGAGCTGGGCCATGAGGGATGTATAGGAGTCCCTCAGGCAGAGAAGTAAAGGCATCCTGCAGTGCGGATGGTAGAGGATGCCTCCCTGCTGCCTCTCTGTGCCAGCCGTCCTGGCCGCCTTTGCTTCTTCCTACCCACTGTGTTTCAAACTATCTCCCCTGAAGACCAAGTGTTTTTGAAAATCAAAATATCAGTCAAGGATCAACACTTTTGTAAAGTACTCTACAAATGGATTATTGGGGGGAAATAAACTGAAACAAAAGCAGACATGCTGGTGATCCTCCGTCAGCACCCCCGGCGCTGAGGTCACCGGCAGGCACCAGCACACCCTGCTCGAAGCCAGCCTCAGTGGCCTTGAAGGCAGCAGGGCAAAGCTGGGAGCTTCCCGCGAGCCGCCCGGAGACCGTAGCGCGTGTTTCTGTGCACTGCTCGGGCTCTCTCTGTCCTGCTAGGACAGAGTCCTAGGGCAGGGTCCCCACAGCCTGTTCACTCTGTCCACATTATCATATCATTCCCACTCTTCCGCAGTCCTGCTGCTCCATTTCACAGGCAAGGAAACCGCGCCCAGTCCTCAAACTGTGCTCCACAGAGCCCCAGGAGTGCTGTGGAGCCCTTGGGGCAAGTTTGACTCCACCCGGCCCTGCTTCTGTAGGGCCTTCCACCCCCTTTTCTGTTTTAGAAATGGAGCCAGTTCCACTTGAAAAAGCTCCCCAGTGTAGAGCAGCTCGGAAGCACTGGGGACAGCGGGAGTAGAGCGCTCTGGGAGCAGCTGCCCGCCAAACACGAGCCGTCCGGGGACTCGGATGGGGCCACAGGCGCTGCCTCCCTCAGGAACCAGCGGGGCCAATTTCCCAACCGGCCTCTTGAGCCAAGGTTTCCCAGACACCACCCTGGCATCCTGGCCATCTGGAGGGAGTGTCACATCCTGATGAGGTGTGACATGGAGGGGAGGTGGCAGCTGCGGGACAGAGCCCTGGGCTGCACAGGAGGCCGGGTACCCTGCTGTTGACCTTACATGCAGCCCCCCACCTAGCCTCGGTTTCCCCACTGGAACACAAGACGGGTGCAGCGAGGCAGCGCAAGAGCAAGGCCACAGTTTATACTGACCTGGACTCGCCTCCTGGCTCCACTCCCCAGCAGCTAGGAGGCCCTGGCTAAGTGTTTCCCCTCTGAGCTTCCCTTCCCTGCTGAAACAGGATCAAGCTTAGGCCGAGGTTGGATCACGAGAAGCCGGCCCAGGACCAAAAGGGGGATACACCAGGTTCCCCCAGAGAAGCCTAAGGAAGAAAAAGGAGGCTGCCAGGAAGAGGGGAGCATCAGCCTCCGCTGTCCCCGGGGAGCTGGTCTTGTTTGTTTTGTTTTTTGTTGTTGAGGCAGAGTCTCACTATCTGGCTGGCCTGAGCTCATTGTGTAGCCTAGGCAATCCTCCTGCCTCTGCCTCCCAAATGCTGGGATTACAGGCATGAGCCACCACACCACCATTGTTGTATGAGGTGCTGATTGCTGATGGACGTGAATCACCATGCCTGGTATTGTTGTATGTGGTTACCGGGGATTAAACCAGGGACCTTGTGCTTGCTAGGCAGGCGCTGGAACCACTGAGCTAAATCTCTGGCTGTTTTTGTTGTTTTTTGAAACAGGGTCTCACTATATAGTTCAGGCTGGCCTTGAACTCCCAATGGTGAGCGCTCTATCTCAAGTGCTGGGATTAGTGGTACGTGCCACCACACCAGTAGTTACATGTTTCAGAACAGAGAGGATTTTGAATGTTCTGAACTCAGAGAAATTGTAATTGGAGATGGTGAGCTGATCATTACATAGTACATTCATGTACTGAAATGACACATGGTACCACATAAGCATGTACCATGATTATGTAACAGTAAAAAGTAATTTTAGAGCTGGGTGTGATAATGCACGCCTGTAATCCCCACACTTGGGAGCCTAAGGCAGGAAGATTCCTTGGAGTTCCAGGCTTGCCTGGGCTACATAGTGACTTCAGGGCCAGCCTGAACCACACAGACCCCATCTCAATAAAACAAAAACAAATTTAAAAGGCAGCCTATGGATTCAGGGTATATCTCAGTGGTAGGGCACTACTTTAGTCTCTGGGAGTCCCTGGACCCCCTGAAGGTCCCCCAAACAAAAAAGCAAACAAATAGTCATGTGGGAGCCAGCGGTGGGGACAGGAAGCAGGAAGCAGGAAGAGGGTCCCAGCAAATGGGAATGAGCTCCTACTGCCCACTCTACCTCTCATGAGGCTGTTACAAGGTCAAAGTGGCATAACTTTCTAAAGCCCCTAATGCTCAAAAGTTAGGATCTGCTGCTTTTCTGATGAGGACAAGCAGCCAGGGCTGGTGAGTGCCAAGGGCCCAAGCAGGCCCCCTTGGGGCCTGGGTTCTAGATCAGGCTCCTTTTATAGCCTTTGGTGACCAACCTTCCTCTCCCTGCAGCTGCAGTCCATGGTGGACCTCCTGGAAGGAGCCCTATACAGCGTGGACCTCATGAAAGTGCACGCTTATGTCCGCAAGGTGGCCTCCCAGATGAGCACACTGGAGGAGGTAAGCAGGGGCCCAGGCCGCACCCAGGGACAGGACAACTCGCCACTGGTGGCCTTTGGAAGATGGACTCTGGCGGGGGTAGGAGAAGGTGGTGCAGACCACAGGGTCCAGGCTTTACAAAAGAGTTCTGATGGGTTCCTGGGTCTGTGGGAAGCTGGACAGCTGGATGGGGAAACTAAGGCCTTTGCTAGTTGTATGAAAGGGATACAGAAGGGGCTGGAACTTGGGGTATCCTTAGCACTCCAGGATCAGGGTCCATATACATAGCTCTGGGGGCATCATTCATAGAGGAGAACCCCAAGCTGGTGTTGTGGTACACGTCTGTAACCCCAGCCTTCCAGAGGCTGGGGCAGGAGGATTGCTCTGAATTCAAGACCAGCCTGGGCTACACTGTGAGACCCCGCCTCAAAAAACAAAACAAGCACTGGGGATTTAGTTCAGTGGCACTGTACTGCCTCAAAAGTGCAAGGTTCTAAGTTCAATTCCTGGTACCAAATAATTAAACAGAAGGTACCATGCATGCGAGTGGTGGCCCCAGCACTGGGGCAACATGACAGGACTCACCAAATTTACAAGGACACCCTGACTGCAGGGAACAGAACAACTAAGTGAGCTGTCCTGCTCAGGACAACTGTGCTGGAGGGCTGGGCAAAGGCCCAGACCAGCCCTGGGTGCCACACAGAGTGGGCAGCACCATGTCCCCACGATGAGTTCAAGGCGTGCATCTCCAACCATTTCCTGCTTCCGGCCTCTGCCGCAGTGCTGGGGGCTGGGGACCTGCAGCTGCCAGGCCCGGGCATGGGGCTTCCTTCCCCAGCTTCCTTTACAGAGAGGGGTCACCTGGGCATCCTGTGCCATGGAGTAGAAGATTAACCTCTTCTGCATTTCCACGCTGGAGTTCTCATGAGCAATTTCAAATTCTTCGGCTGGCCTGGGGGAGGTTGCAGTTGTGGGATTTCCTCTGTGCCCCCCTTGCCTGTGTGGTGGCCCTGATGCGTACCCCTCTGCCCTTCCCTCTTGTGATCTTGCTTCCTGTACTTCTGGGCCAGGAGATCTGAGGGTGCATGTGCTGAGTGTGAACATCTCAGAAGTGATCTCCACACACAGAAAAACACTTGTCCTATTGTCTGCTTTTGTATGATCTGTGCTCTGTTTCTGTTACTTTTGGTTTACTAAGCCATAACCCACTGAGGGAAAAGCTCCTCATTCACTGGGGAACAAGCAGCCAATCCAGGGAAGCTGGTGCCTTTGGCCAAGGGAACCCGCATTCTGGGTCAGGCAGTGATTTAAAGTCCCAGCTTCCTTGACTATCTTCTCTTACACCTATGTTCTTAGCCAGGGATGAGGCTGCAATCCCCCAGTAGACTATATCTGGAGACAGCTTGTTAAGACTTGGGCAGAGAGGCCGAGGCAGGAGGATCACTGTGTTTTTAAGACCTGCCGGAGCTACACTGAGGTTTTTTTTTTTTTTTTTTGCTTTTTGAGACAGGGTCTCACTTTGTAGTTCAGGCTGGCCCTGAGCTCACTATGGTGCCCAGGCAAGCCGCTGCGAACTCAGCAATCCTCCTGTCCCTGCCTCCCGAGTGCTGGGATTATAGGCATGAGCCACCACGTCCAGCATTGTGGTATGCGGTGTTGATTGTTGGTGGGCGTGTCTCCACACCCAGTATTATATGTGGTTTCCGGGAATCGAACTCAGGGCCTTGCTCTTGTGAGGCAGGCACCGGAACCACTGAGCTAACCCTCCGGCCCTACACTGAGTTTAAGAACAGTCTGAACTACATAGTGAGACCCTGTCTCAAAACAAAACAAATAGATTTTTTGAAGAATATACAAGACTCGAAACACTTGTCAGCACTGAGATGGAAACAAAGGCAAGACAGCAATATAATATTTTAGGTCCCTCCCTTTGTTAGATTAAAAATTCAACCTGTGAACTCAGCACTCAGGAGGCTGAGGTAGGAGTTCGAGCCCAGCCTGGACTACGTAGCAAAACTCTGTCTCAAGAAAAACCGACAAAGGCAGAGACAGGGGGATTGCTGAGTTTGCGACAGCTTGCCTGGGCACCATAGTGAGCTCAGGGCCAGCCTGAACTATAAAGCGAGACCCTGTCTCAAAAAAAGAAAAAAAAGAAAAACCAACAACTACAGGGTCTCATGGCATGTGCTTTGTTCCATCCATACTCACTGGAGTCATGCCAGCCCCTGCCCGCAGCCCTGCTTAGATCATGGGCAGCAAGGCCTAATGGCCACTCCCGTGGGACGAGCGATCCCCAAGGGAGCAGAGCCAGGCCCCACCGGAGTCTCACCCCACAGAGCGTCAAGGCCAACCTGAGCCGGGAGAACGAGGTGGTGAAAGAGAGCCTGCAGCACCTCAGCGAGCAGCTCCGCAGCTACGAGAACCACTCGGCCGCCGTGCTGAGCCTGCAGAAGGAGCTGTCCAGCCTGGGGCTGCAGCTGCTACAGAGGGACGCGGCCCCTGGCACCCCAGCCGCAGGCCTGGGCAGCTGGGCTCAGGTGAGGGCCTGCCCCTGATCGCTGCGCCAGAAGGTGACAAGACGTGAGGACACAGGGTGCCAGGCCTCAGTGTTTGGGGGGCTGGAGGACAGAGCTGAGGGCAGGCAGGGCGGGACTTGCTGTTCCAGGTCTCTGGCTGGTAGGGACAGGATCATGCTGACGACCAACCTGCTGGGCCTTAGGGGTCAGGGCAGATCTCCGACTGGCTCACACCTGCTCGGGGCCTCCACAGACGGACAACCCATCCGTCCCCGCCAGGGGAGGACCCTGGCGCAGCCAACACCAGGACACCTCACCTCTGGCCCAGAGCTCACAGGGGTGGCCCCAAGTGGACTTGGGGAAGGTCCAGCCCGAGGCAGACACATTGCAAACCCACCCCCCAGCCCCAGCAGGATGATCAGTTGGAAACAGAAGCCAGCCATCTTTAAGGAGACAGACTGTACAAAGGCTCCTTTCCTCAGAGGAATACGTGCCCGGGTGTGGCTTGCAGAGTGAGTGCAGACGGGTTGCAAGCTCATTCGTGCCCTCCGTGGGCAGGATACAGCCTGTGTTTGGTGGGTGTTGGAAGGAGGGAGGTGACGTTTGTGGGGTTCCTGATGGCAGGTTTATCAGTTACCTCCACAGCGCCTTGGGCAGAGGGCTGTAGAGAAGGGGCTGTGGGCTGGGCTACAGAGCCAGCCCTTCCTCCCCTCCACCTCCTCTGCCACTGCTGTGGTATGGGCTGCCAGGATGCTGGGAGAGTGCAGAGGAAGCCTGTGCCCTGGCCCAAGCCAGCTTCCTGCTCATTCTCGTGCCAGTTGTGCAGGCAGAAACGGTCATGCTCTGGGAGTGACAAAGTTTCTAGATTCTGTACGGTCCTATCTGCTGGGGCTCCTGTCCTGTGTTCTTGTGCCAAGCCAACATCAGCTCCCTCCCAGTAGGAAGTGAAAATAACACAACTCACAAAATGTTAGAAATAGCTGTGTGCGCACCACTGTGATCCCAGCACTTGGGAGACTGGGGCAGGAGGATCACCCCGAGTTCAGGGGCAACCTGGTCTACATTCTGAGTTCAAGGCCAGCCTGGACTACATAGTGAGACTTTGTCTCAAACAAAAAATAAAATAACATCAGGCCTCGTGGCGCATACCTGTGATCGCAGGACTCTAGGGCCTGAAGCAGGAGGATCACCACAAATTCAAAGCCAGCCTGGACTCCATAGTGATAGTGAGTTCAAGACCAGCCTGAGCTACAGAGCAAGACTCTGTCTCAACAACAGCAAATTAGAAACAGCATGTCCCAGGGGTAGAGTGACCAGCCATCCCAGCATGGCTGAGAATGGTTTCCCAGAAAGAACTTTCAGGGTTGAAACTGGAGAGTTCCCACACCATGGGGTGGGTTGGTCTCAGTGTACAGGGACCGAGAGTGAGTACCCAGCTAAGACCAGTTAGAGGCCTCAGGCAGGAAAAGTTACCTTCCTGGGGAGCCCCCAGTCTTGTCACTAACAATGCACAGGAGCTGGGAAACAGGACAGGAATTTAAGCTATCAGGTTGGGTCTCAAGCTTGTCACAGGGCTCAAGTGAGGAAATTGAGGCACATGAGTCTCCTACCCTGGGAAATGTGGATGGAAAACTGTGACTTCATGGGTCCCTGGGCACCATGACCACCTTCTGCACCCTTTGGGCCCCACAATGTTCTGTCTCCCAAGTCTGACACCTCCCCACTCGCCCAGGGCACGGCTGGAGGGAAAGGCAAGGATGCCATTAAATACAGCAGCGTGCAGAGTAGTCTGGTGGACAGAGGCCTCCCCAGACTGTCCAAGGAGAAGCTGCTGAAGCCTGAGAAGCTGAGGAAGGAGGGCAGCAAGGGCCGGCTCCTCCTGCCCACCGCCAGGCCCCGTGCCCTGGCGCAGCATCAGGCCGTGATCCGAGGCTTCACCTACTACAAGGCTGGCCGGCAGGAGGTGCCCAAGGCCGTTGAAGGTGAGTGGGCTGGCCTGGGACCTTGGTGTGGGTAGTGACGCCCAGGGCTCCCTGTCTTCTCTGCAGTCAGGTGCCCCAAGACAGCTCTTCACACTGATTGGTTGCCCTTTTCTCAGCCACACACTGGGCATAATGCCCCACTTCTGGGGCTGCTTTGGCAAAATTACAGAACCAACACCAGGACCATTTAGTGTTGTTCCATTATTTAAAGCTGTCTCCACTGTCAATGGACCTTTCTTTTTGGGGGGAGAGTTTGAGATGGGGGGTCTCACTATGTAGTGCTTAGCTGGCCTTGAATTCACCATGTAGCCTAGGCTGCCTTTGAATTCATGCCAATCCTCCTGCTTCAGCCTCCTGAGCACTGGGACCACAGGTGTGCGCCTCTACACCCACCAAGTCCCCACTGGTGTGGTTCCTACTTCCCCCCCTGAGCCCTGTGCAGGCACCCGTTGTCCTGGGATGTCCCTGGGGGTCCCAAACATTCTGCCCCTTCCTGAATCCTGCTGCGGCCTGGTCCGGTGAGGCCCTGAGGGATGGGTGCAAAGGGCGGGAATGGGGCAGTTAGGGTCCCGGCTCAAGAGCCTCTTTTCACAGGCCCTGGTGCCAGCTGCTGTCCTTGAGCCCTGCCAGCCCAGCCTGGCCACCACGCAAGACCTCTGACCCCTGCCTGGGCCGCAGCCCAGGAACAGCTGGGGGCATCTGACTGCCAATGAGGCGTGTGGGAACAAGGCTCTGTCCTGGCGGGCTGCCAAGGCCCCCGGCTCTCCACAGCTGCCCCTGACCAAAGGGACTGGGCCTGTGCATTGGGGGCTGGGCAGCTCCCCAGGGGAGAGAAGGGAAGAAGTCAGATCATTGTCCTCAAGCCAGGGGCTCTCCGTGCCCTCCCCGAGCTGACCAGTCAGTCCCTGAGGGTCATCCTGGTAACAACAGCACCATTGCTCTGTTCCCAACAGCAGGCTTTTCTGAGCACTTTTTCACGCGCCATGGCATTTACCCTGGCAGCGGCCCCATCAGGCAGGCGTGGACCAGTTCAGAGAGGCGGCGTGGCTGGTGTACTCTGGGAACAGAACCAGGCCCTCCTTGGGTGCCTTCACTGCCATCCCTGGAGCTGAGGGGCCACTGTCCGCTGGCAGTGGCTTCCAGGCTTCGTGCTTCCCCTTCTGAGACCCAGGTGTCACAGCCCAGGGAAGCGGGCAGGGCAGGGATGACCCAGAGGTGGTCCCCGTCACTGCCACAGCCCCTGGTGGCACAGCTGAGCAAGGGGACAGAGGAAGGATCTGTTCTCTCAAGTCAGAGGGGATGAGGGGTGTGGGGAAGACACTGGGAGGGACAGGAGGCAATCTGACCAGAAGCTGGGGTCTCTGCTCCTCCCCAGAACTGCCTCTAGAACAGGAAAGAATGGGCAGGAAGTGCCCAAGGCTTAGGAAAGAGCTACAGGGGTATTGGACCCGTGCAGATGTTTTATATGAGTCAGAGGTGGAAGCCAAGGCCCACTGAGGCTGGGCAAAGGGTGCACTCCTGTAATCCCAGCACCTTGGGAGGCTGAGACAGGAGAATCCTAAATTCAAAGCCAGCCCAGGCAACATAGTGAGACTCTGTCTTCAAAATTAAAGCTGAACATGGTGGTGCACACCTGCGACCTCAGCACTCTTGGAGGCTGAAGTTTGAGTAGAGTCTAGTCAACTTAGCAACTTAGAGAGATTCTGTCTCAAAATAAACAAAAATAAAAAGGGCTGGGGATGTAGCTCAGCCCAAAGGCCTGGGTTCAACCCTGAGTACTGCAAATATATGACAGAGGGGCTGGGGAATCTAGCTTAATGCTGGAGGGAGCTGGGTTCAAACCCAGTACTGCTCCCCACAAAAAACCCTCATGCAGCCAGGGGAGGGTGGGGGTGGGGGTACAGTGGCCCTAAACCCTACCTGCCCATCCCCCATGTCATCTCTACAGACAACACCCTCAAAGGCACTTCATGGCTGGAGCAGCTGTCACCCAAGGCAGAGGGCAAGTCCCCTGAGCCCAAGTCCGCCAAGCAGGATGAGGCTGTGCCTGAGGCTTCAGAGGGTGCCAACCTGGACCCTGGCACCTCCAGCTCCATCCCAACCACTACCACCCCGACTTCCCCCCCCAGTCCACTGCCCACCGAGCCACCTACACGCCTTGAAGTCCCCAGCCAAGGTGAGTAGCCTCCTGGGGTCAGCACACCGCAGCCCATGACCAAGTCCAACACATGACCTGTTTGTATGACCTGTAATCCCAGCATTCAGGAAGCAGAGACAGGACGATCACGGCAAGTTCCAGGTCAGCCTTAAATGCACATAGCTCATTTAAGGACATTCAAGGCCAGCCTGAAATACAGAGGAAGACCCTGTCTCAAAAAACAAAAACAACATATGCTTCCTCATGTGTGACCTATACCTGGATGCAGTGGCACATACCTGTAATCCTGGCTACTTGGGAGGCTGAAACAAGAGTATCACAATTTTGAGCTGGCATGGCCAAGTTACAGAGACCCTGTATCAAACTAAAATTAAATAGAGGTCTCAGAGCCACACCTGATAGAGGTGCTCACCTGTGATCCCAGCACTCTGAGAGGTTGCGGAAGAATTATCACTTTGAGCCCAGCCTGGACAACCAGGTTTAGTTCCCAGCACCACCACCAAAAAAAAAAAAAAGACCTAGAAGACCTAGAATCCCACTATTAAATCCAGCAATGTTTTCATTCCTTTATTTCTTTAGACCCGTTTTTGGCTGTTTTGTTTTTCCTGGTGTTGAGGCTGAAACCTGGGGTCTCAAGCAACCTTGGTAACCACTTTACCACTGAGCTGCAACCCAGCCCAGGGGTTGTGGATCCTCCTGACTCAGCCTCCTGAGTGCTGGGATTACAAGCATGTACCACAGGCCCAGCTCTTTGATCGCATTTATAAAACACATTTATAGTTTTGACTTGTGTCTCATTGTAGAAACCTTCCACAGTACATCATCCATCCTGCCCTTCTGGGCAGTTCTGGGTATGAGTGACAACAGGTCCTACACAGGCTATGTGCATTTCGCTCAGGTCTTAAGGGATCTGCAGCAGGCCAGTGTTGCCACTCATACCATTTCTGATGTCAGAAACCTGGAAATATCCTAAGGAGTTGCCATGAAATAAATCCAAGGGCACAGCTGTGTGGTGGCCTGGAGGGCCCAAAAATCACATCATCAAAAGGCTACTTAATGATGTGAGAAATTGCTCAGTGGAAAGAAAATGCCAAGTCCATTAAGCTGTCTTCAGAACAATCACAATTTCTAAAAGTGTGCCTATGATAGTACACACAAAGAAAAGAGAAAAAGAAGGAAATAGAACATGTTTAAAACTCTGTTTGGAAGCCAGGCATGGTGGTGCATGGCTATAATCCCAGCACTCCGGAGGCTGAGGCAGGATGATCACTGAGAGTGTGAGGCCAGCTTGGGCCACATAGTGAATTTTTGAGACTCTGTCTCAAAAAAACCAAGGAAAATTTTATTTTCCTTTGGATAATGGAATCCTTTTTAGGATTTTTTTTAAAGGAATTTTAATGTTTTAATAGATAAATTTATAACTGCCATTTTTTTTTTTTTTTGAGATTTTTGAGACAGGGTCTTCCTTTGTAGTCCAGGCTGGCCCTGAGCTCACTAGGTAGCCCAGGCAAACCTCAAACTCAGTAATCCTCCTGTTTCTGCCTCCCAAGTGCTGGGATTACAGGCGTGAGCCACCACACCCAGCACTGTATGTGGTTATCAGGATTGAATTCAGGATCTTGCGCTTGTGAGGCGGGCGCCAGAACCACTGAACTAAATCTCCGGCCCTATAACTGCATTTATTTATAATACACAAAATAATATTCTGATAGATTTCATATAGCAGATAGAGAATGGCTATATCAGGCTATTAGCATATGTATTGCCTTATATAGTTATCATACTTTTTTTTTTTTTTTTTGAGACAGGGTCTTCCTTTGTAGTTCAGGCTGGCTCTGAGCTCACTATGTAGCCCAGGCAAGTCTTGAACTCAGCAATCCTCCTGTCTCTGCCTCCCGAGTGCTGGGATTACAGGCGTGAGCCACCACGCCCGGCACTGTGGTATGCAGTATTGATTGCTGATGGGCGTGAGTCTCCACGCCCAGCACTGTATGTGGTCACCGGGGATTGAACTCAGGACCTTGCGCTTGCGAGGCAGGCGCCGGAACCACTGAGCTAACCCTCCGGCCCTAGTTATCATACTTTTTATAGAGAACATTTAAAATATAATCTCTTAGCCAGTTTGTATACACACACACATATACATATAACTAAATGTATTTCTACAAAGCAAAATTTTGAATTCTTTGACCACAATTCCCAGTACACTATTCTACTGGACTTCTGTGAGATTGGACTTTTTTAGATTCCATATATAATAGACAATGGAATTTTGAAATATTTATATACATTTTAAAATATATATTACTATATATATTAAAAATATATAGATTTATTTTGTTTTGTTTTTTTGAGACAGGGTCTCACTTTGTAGTTCAGACTGGCCCTGAGCTCACTATGTACCCAGGGAAGCCTTGAACTCAGCAATCCTCCTGCCTCTGCTTTCCGAGTGCTGGGGTTACAGGTTTGAGCCACCAAACCCAGCATTTGTGGTATGTGGTACTGCTAGTGGGCGTGAGTCACCATGCCCAGTGTTATTGTACATGGTTACCGGGGATTGAACAAGGGACCTTGCGCTTGCTAGGCAGGCGCTGGAACCACTGAGCTAAATCTCCAGCCCTGTTTTGGTTTGTTCTGAGACAGGCTCTCACTATGTAGTTCAGGCTGGCCATGAACCCACTATGGAGCCCAGGCTAGCCTCAAACTTATGGAGATCCTCCTGCCTCAGCCTCCCAAGTGCTGGAATGACAGGTTTGGGTCACCATGCCCAGTTTAAATTTTGAGTTGTATTTCTCTTCTCCATCCTTCTTAATTTCTTACAACAATCAGGGATTACATTGATCCTAGAGAAAGGTGGGGGTTCCCAGACAAGTCACCAAGGGGATTGAAGAGAGACCCAGATCATGTTTTGGAGACCTTTCCCCAGGCTCAGGACCAGGGCTCATGTACCCTACGCTGTACCCCTGGCTCCTACAGGCAGGGGGGCCAGCTGCGAGGGCACCCTGCGGGCTGTGGACCTCCCAGTGAGACACCACAGCTACGGGCGCCACGAGGGGGCCTGGATGAAGGACCCTGCGGCTCAGGATGACAGGATCTACGTCACCAACTACTACTACGGCAACAGCCTGGTGGAGTTCCGCAACCTGGAAAACTTCAAGCAAGGTCAGGGCCCCGGAAACAGGAAGGAGAGGGAGGGTGTGGGCGGCTGGGGAGGGTCTCTGAGACCCAGCCTTCCCTTGCCCTGTGGTTTCTTGGTGCAGCTCGGCTGGCTGAGCTGTCATCTACTCCAGGGAAGAAGGGCTGGGGGGACAGGGCTGGGCCCAGCCAGACCCCACAGCACACTCTGAAAGCTGGTGCTGTGCCAGGAACCAAAGACAGAGACGGAGACTGTCCTGCCTCATGCATGTCACTTCTTTTTGGGGAGCCCGCTCAGTCTCCACTTGCTGAGTGCTTGCTGCATGCCAGCCACCCTGTGGGATCTGCGGGTCGCCAGCACGTGGGGCTGTTCCCTCTTTTACAGACGAGTGGCCTCAGGTCCAAGAGGAGCCTCAGGCCCTGGCAGGAACCACTGTGCTGCTGTTAGCACCTGGACAGGCAGAATTTGGGTTCTCAGCCCTGGGTGGGGCTCAAGCCACCCTCCAGAAAGCCTTGTCTAGACAACGGCACAGGGAGGCAGTTGGGACCCAGGACTGGGACACAGCTCAGTGCCCTGTGGGGAGCCAGCCCGGGGACAGGGGCACTGGACACAGCATGGGAGGGGGCATAGGGAGGCACAGGAGGAAGCCAACCAGAGGGATGAAAGGGCGGTCCAGGCAGGAGAACCAGCATGCACATCGGCCTGGGACTACAGGAGGCTGGCTTCACCCTGTGTCTCAGTCCTAGTTGTGCCAGGCACCCAGGGTGGCATGAGCCTCTCCTCCTGCACGGCAGTGGTGTGGAATAAGGGGCCGTCTTACTGATCTCCTGGGAGCCTGGGGGTGACCTCTGCCCACCCTCGCAGGCCGCTGGAGTAACATGTACAAGCTGCCCTACAACTGGATCGGGACGGGCCATGTGGTATACCAGGGCGCCTTCTACTACAACCGAGCCTTCACCAAGAACATCATCAAGTACGACCTGCGCCAGCGCTTCGTGGCCTCCTGGGCGCTGCTGCCCGACGTGGTGTACGAGGACACCACGCCCTGGAAGTGGCGCGGCCACTCGGACATCGACTTTGCGGTGGACGAGAGCGGCCTGTGGGTCATCTACCCCGCTGTGGACGACCGCGACGAGGCCCAGGCCGAGGTGATCGTGCTGAGCCGCCTGGACCCCGGGGACCTGTCGGTGCACCGCGAGACCACGTGGAAGACGCGGCTGCGGCGCAGCTCGTACGGGAACTGCTTCCTGGTGTGCGGTATCCTGTACGCCGTGGACGCCTCCAACCGGCGCGAGGCCCAGGTCGCCTACGCCTTCGACACCCACACGGGCAGCGAGGCGCGTCCCCAGCTGCCCTTCCGCAACGCGCACGCGCACACCACGCAGGTCGACTACAACCCCAAGGAGCGCGTGCTGTACGCCTGGGACAACGGCCACCAGCTCACCTACGCCCTGCACTTTGTGGGCTGAGGGGAGAGGCCGCGGGGCCCCCGCAGCTCCTGCAGCCACGTCAGCAAGTATTTATTGGGGCTCTGAGCTGGGCAGTGGGCTTCCCAGCACCTGTGGGGTGGCACTGGCTTCTGCCCCCACGGCAGTGAGCTTTACACGCAGTCGCCCTTTCGGCCTTCCTGTGGGGGTGCATACTCGTCATCCCCGCACTCCGGAGGTTGAGGCAGGAGGATTGAGACCCTGCCTCAAAAAAAAGAAAGAAAGAAAGAAAAAAACAAAAAACAGATAAAGAGAGTAAGGCCCCACGATTTACAAATGGAGAGACCTCGCCGAGCTCTTGCCCCTTTCCCCGCCCCCTTCCCCTGCCCAGGGCTACTCAAAGCTGCAGCCCCTTGGGGCCAATGCACTGATTTTTCTGTCACTCCAGGCCCCTGTTTTTGTTTTGTTTTTTTTTTTTGGCTTTAAAACAGAGTCTTGCTATGTAGCCCAGGATGGCCTCAAACTCACAGTGATCTTCCTGCCTCATCCTCCCAAGTACTGGGATCACAGGTATGCGCCGCCACGCCCCGGTGGCTCGCTCCTCTTCTGGCTAAGCCAGTGGTGGCCTTGGGCTTCAGAACCTGTGTGGCCAGCGTCCCTGTGTCCTGCCTTGGGTCAGCCCTGTGCCCCACCCGCCTGCCGCCCGGCTGCATTCCAAACCTCCGCCGTCACCTCACCGCGGAGAAGCCGCACCCGGACAGGCTGGCCCGGGCCCTGGCCGCTCCCTCTGTCCTCCCCCAGTGGCCCTGGCGCTCCTTGGTGCCGTCATTTGTTGTGCAGAAACTGAGGGGGCTGAGCAGCTGCCTGCTGAGGCAGCTCTGCGGGGTGTGGCACGGCCCGGGCCCTCTGCCTAACAGCAGTGTCGCTGCACACCCAGGCCTGGAGCCTCGCAGTTCTGGGGGCCTGAGGTCCTTCCTCTGCAGACCCCAGAGCCACCACTTACATGCTCAGGGACCCCTCCAGGTCTTCCCCAGTAAGGCCTCCAGCCAGGCAGTGCTGGACCAGGGCAGAGGATCCATCCATGGCCCGGTCTGGCTGGGTATCCTGGGCTGGGAAGGCAGAGTGGAACAGGAGCAGGGACTGAGGACCAGGGCTGAATGCCAGCTGGCCCTCGCTCTGAGATGTCAGTGCTGGGGCTGCCAACCTGGGGACTGAGAAGGCACAGGAAGGGCTACCCAGCCTCAGGTACCCTACCCAGGCAGGCACCCCAGGGCCACTCCTCAGGCCTCCCCAACCGATTTGGGTGGGATCTTCTGAGCCAGAAAGAAATTCTATAGCCAAATTCACTGTGGCCCAGAAAGGGTTAGAGGGCGGCTTGGAGGCACACAGGAAGCAGAACCCAGTAGATCTCTTTCCAGAAGAGCTTTGTACCTTTTATTCTCCCGGCTCAGCTCACAGGCTGCTCGGCCTGGTGTGGGGAGGGCAGTATAGACACCTACTGCCTTTGAAGGCACCTGTGCCAATCCCTACGCAGTCTGGGGCCTGCTCTCTTCCTTGTGCCCCTTGCAGTCCCCAGGATATCTGTGTATTTATAGACCCACGCTGGGCATAGTGATGCAGGCCTGGCATCCTAGCACTCAGCAGGCTGAGGCAGGAAGACTGCTGTGAGTTTCAGGCCAGCCTGGGGTACAAAGTAAGAGCTTGTCTGAACAAAACAAAACAAAACTAACTAACTAAAGACCCATCTCTCTGTAGGGAAACCAAGCTGTCCAGCTGGGAGGTAAGGATGTGCACCCAGTGCTGAGTCTGTTTCTTCTGCCGGGCGTATCAGGCAAGTCACCCCTGAAATAGGGGAAAGAAGACGCCAGCCAGCCAGGTCTGTCTCATAGCAGAGACTCATCCAGTCTTCCCCGTCTGCTGCTGCCCAAGCCTCTTCAAGGGGCTACAGGCTGACCCCATCCAGGCTGACCTCAGCCCTGGATGTGGGTTTTACAAGGCCCTGCACTCTGTGATTTCTGGCCATGTGAGCAGCGTTTCCATTAGTCTGAGGCAGCAGAGACTGAATGGGTGAGACAGGGTTTTGCTATGTAGCTCAGGCTGGTCTCGAACTCACAGTGATCCTTCTGCCTCAGTCTCCCAAGTGCTGGGATGACAGGGAGGCACCGCCACGCTCTGTGAACAGTGGTGTTGAACAAGAAAAGGACAAGCAGTGTTTTTCCTGGAGTAATGGCACATGCTCTGCAGGTGCCCTCTATTTTCTTTGCCTCCTTCCCAGATGGTCTGGAGCCCTGAGAAGCTGCTGCTTGTCATGGAGGGAATCAAAGAAACTGTTATGTTTAAAAATCAGACCATAGCCTGATGTGGTGCACAGGTATAATTCCAGCACTCAGGAGGCTGAGACAGGAGGATTGCCTGAATGTTTGAGGCCAGCCTGGGCTACATAGTGAGTTTGAGGTCAGTCTGAATGGCATAGCAAGACTCTGCCTCATAAAGACACTCAGCTGAGAAGCAACATTGTGCTGAGCAAACCACATGCGTGTCCTCCTGCCCACACAGCAGTGAACACACATACCCAAGGTACCCATGTTTGTCCAACAAGGAAAGTTGAGATCTGAACAAAACTGGGCATAGTGGTGCACCCCTGGGATCCCATCACTCAAGAGGCAGAGACAGGAAATCTCTGCAAGTTCGAGGCCAGCCTGGGCTACGTAGCAAGACTTGCCTCAAAAAACAAAAGAAAGATTTTAACCAGGTCTGTTTTCAAGCCCTCAAACTAACTCTTGCCAGGAAACTTGTAGCTAGTAATGTTTTCTGCTTGGTTCTGGCTGCCACAAAGCTCAAAGTTGAATCTGAATTCACTTTTAACAACTGTGCTGTCTCCTACTAGGGGGACTTCTGCTTATACCTTTACCCTAATCTATTTTTATCCCATTGTTTTATACATTTTTATAAGTCACCATGATATTTCTCTTGGAGCAAGGTGGTATACACCTGAATAAAATACATGACCAAAAGCTGGATTTAAAATTCTTGACTGAATGCTGTGGTCTGGGGCTGGGGAAGAAGCTTGATTGTGGAGTGTTTGTCTAGCACGTGGCAAGCTTGGGTTCAGCCCCCGGTTTCCTATTATGTATTCTCTACCTTACTTTGCTCTTTAGACACACGGTCCCAACAGTCCCCGACAGTCCCTGACATGCCCAGAGGAAGGGGTTGTGTTACAGTTTAGATCCGGATTTCCCCAGAGCTCACCACGAGCCTGGGTCTTGAGGCTTAGGGCCACCTCGCCGAGATGACAGGAGTGTGCGGGAGATACTGTGATCCAGAGCTCACGACAGCTGTGTCCTGCGCTTAAGGTTACTTTCTCCAAATACTGCACCAGCAGGTCCAACTCTAGTCATCACTCACATCAGAATCTGGGAGCCAGGGGCTGTGGCCCACACCTATAATTTCAGTACTTGGGAGGCTGAGGTAGGAGGATCTCTGCGTTCAGGGCCAACCTGGGTTACATAGTGAGACTCTGCTTATATCTTTATAAGGTATAAGCAAAACAAAAACCAGAATTACTCAGGAGTTTTAAAGGGTGCTCACGCCCAGGACCCCTAACCAAGACACCAGAGTCTCTGAAAGCAGAGACAGAGACAGAGATGGGGGGGCCTACAGACACCCAGAGATTGCATCTGGCAGGGGGAGGATTATCAATATGGGCACCTGCATGTTCGGCACGTGCCACGGTGGCCAGAAAGCCAGGGGACATGTCCGTTCTACACCCAGGCTGCGCCCTCCCGGGCTACACAGAAGTGCAGAGCGAGGCTGGGCCTGGCCTGGGGCTTCTGTGTGGTCGAGGTCCCCAAGGTCCCCAAGGCCCCGTGAACAAAGGCTCCCAGTGGTCCAGGCTGTGCCAACGCAGCCCTGCCCACGTCCCGCCAGCCGCCAACCTGACATTCCTGCAGGGATGGGCAGCAGGCACCAAGGGGCTCGAAGATTACCACCCAGAAGCATGTGAGCGAGTGAGGGAGCGGGCACAGGGAAGCTGCCACGGGTGGGGGCACACACCCGGCCCAGCAGCTCGGCTCTGGGGCCTTCACTCCAGCCACCGAGGACAGAAAGCTCTTTCTCTCCCTTAGCGGGGGCAGCCACTCTTGCCCTCTGTGCCCAGCCTCCTGCCAGTGCCACCCCCATCCCTGACTCCACCCAGGGCCAGAGCCAGCCTTCCAGAGCCACGTTCAGCACTGGAGTGGACTACACCAGGGTGTGTAAGGCAAGTTCCCCAGGTCCTCAGGCAGGCCCGGTGGGGCACACCTATAATGCCAGTCCTCAGGAGGCTGAGGCAGGAGGATCAGCAAGAGTTCAAGACCAGAACAGTATGGTTTTATTTGTATAGTTTTTTTATATATGTACAATTTGCAATTCTTTATTTTTGACAGCACAGAGAATGAAATTGAGGGGCCTCAGTCCATAGTAAGGAAGAGCTCAACAAGTGAGCTATGCCCTGACCCCAAAAAACCTACTCTGTTTACTTATTATCTTTTTTAATTAATTAAATTCATTGGTATATTTTAAGAATACATAATGATCGGGCCGGAGGGTTAGCTCAGTGGTTCCAGTGCCTGCCTCACAAGTGCAAGGTCCTGAGTTCGATCCCCGGTAACCACATAGAATGCTGGGCGTGGAGACACGCCCACCAACAATCAACACTGCATACCACAATGCTGGACGTGGTGGCTCACGCCTGTAATCCCAGCACTTGGGAGGCAGAGACAGGAGGATTGCTGAGTTTGCAGTGGCTTGCCTGGGCACCATAGTGAGCTCAGGGCCAGCCTGAATTACAAAGCGAGACCCTGTCTCAAAAAGCAAAAAAAAAAAAAAAAAATA
>PVIC010006775.1:0-53125 GCA_004025085.1 Thryonomys swinderianus
TGCTTTGGCCTATAATTATGTTTTGAGAAAGGAAATGAAATGCTAGTTGCCAGCATTTCTAGGTGGTTTAATCAGGAAAGGATAGGGTTGCTGCAGTAACAAATAAGCCCTGAAATCTGAATAGCTTAATCTAAGGAAAGTTTAGCTCTCTCTGGCAAAGTCTGACATGGCGTAGGCATCTCTGCTTCATCAAGTAGCTTTACTTTTCTGAATGTAAAACATCCAAGGTCACTGTGAGGAGGAAGAGATAGCTGGGGAAGGCACTTAGATCTTGATTGCCTGAAAGTGATACATTACTTCACTCAGGGACAGTTAGCTAAAGGTAGTCTAAAGGCCTGAAAGTAACTATAAAGGAAGCTGAGAAATAATAGAATGAGTGAATGTTTAATGAACACTGTCTTTGCATTTCCTAAGGCTTTCCTGCTGCTGCTGCTGCTGCTGCTGCTGCTGCTGCTGCTGCTGCTGCTGCTGCTGCTGCTGCTGCTGCTGCTGCTGCTGCTGCTTATTATTTTTTTTTCTTACAGGACAGAACCCCAGAGTAGCCCCATGGTCCCGGCTCAGGATGGATCTTCTGAAAAGCTGGGCCAACGTCTGGCCACCGAGGCCGTGGGCACAAACAGTCGGGAGAGAGACAAGGCCTGTCAGGAACTGGGTCCTGCCAGAGCGCGAAGGTAAGATGCTGTTTCCTTACTCTCTCCAGTCCAGCGGGAGACTAAAGTTTGCCTCCCCAACCACTTCCGCCTCTCTCTTTTACAAGTTCTTTCATATCCTTACATCTGACATCACTAAATTTTTTCTGTAGTGGATCAAAGAGTAAATAGTTTAGATCTAAGGACTGATGGTCTACCAGCCACTTAACTCTGTCTTTGTGGCACAGAACCTACTGTAGACATTACATGAACAAGTAGGTATACCGAGTTCCAATAAAACTTCTATTTACAAAAACGGAAAGCAGGCTCCATTTGGCGCGTTGGTTAGAGCTCGCTGACCGTTACCTTAAATGAAAGAGCTCTCTATTTTAATGATTCTTTTAGCCTCTGAAGGCTGAATCGTGTTTCAGCGCAGATTTGCCTCTTGGGTTGAGATCTTTGCACTTATTCCTTAATTCAGTTCTATAACCAGTCCTGTGCAGGCAGCCACTCTGTGGTAGGGACTGTGCTGGCAGTTCACGACACGGCATCTTCCTGATGTTCAGGGAGCTAAGACCTGACTCGGCCACTCTATGGCAGTCTGGAAGTAGCAACGTCAGATTTTGAACTCCAGACCGTCTATCTTAATTCCCAGGTTAACACCCACACTACCCTATAGATGATAATGAAAATTCAGCCTCTCTGCTTTGTTCTAGTTTTCAGTTTTGTTCCTCTCACATAGAAAGGTGTAGCCTGTCTTTGGCCTGTGGAGAAGCTGAATTCATTTTCAGCATTATCTTTAGAGAACAGCTTCACCAGATAGATTAAAGCCGGATCCCTGTTGTCCTTACGAGCTCACCATGCTCGTGTGCTCTGATTCTGTCCCTGGCCCCAGTGACAGGTGGAAAATGAATCTGGAGTCTTGGTTTCTGGGGTGAAATCAAGAAGGGCCAAGGCCATTTTATAGATGAGGAAACGGAGGCTGGGTGACAGCAGGGCTCACGTTAATCCTGACCATGGCTTAAATTCTCTCTGTCCATTTTGGAGCTCTTGATTTCCTAAGGGAGAGTTTAAAGCCATCCTGAGTATACATCTGGAAATTAGATGAAAGCTATCAGTGTTAACTCCAGGAAAATATGGGTGCCCCCAGAGCACCCTAAAAACTCTGTGTACATTGAGAAGGTTCAGAGAACCAATGAACAGGGACCCTTAGTTAAAGAGCCCAGCGAATGAGTTTCTAAGTCAGAGTAGCCGTTACTGAGGATGCATCATATGCCATGTCAGCTACAGGCTTTGGTTGGGCTGTGATTTCAATGAAGGAGAAACAGTTTAATCGGATCAGCTCTTTGAAATGAAGGAGGTGGAGTTCCGTACTGGGCCCAGAGAGTGCTCTGCAGGAAACAGGAAGAGAGCTGTGGTTACAAGAAGCAGAGGGAGATGGGGAGAGAAGGGAGGAGGAAGGGAATTGCTGTCCTTTCAAAACAGCATCTTCCAGAGGGCCAAAGAGAAGTCCATGTATTATGGAGCCTCGTGTACACATCTGGACTCTCTCACTGACCAACTGAATGAACATGGCGACAACCTTCCTTCCCGTTGGGCTTCAGTTCTCCTAATTATAAAAAGGGGGGGGTATTTACATCTCATTCTCAAGGGCAAGGTGAGGATTAGATGAGATCAGGCTCACACAGGTCCTTGTGGTGGGGCCAGAACATAGGACGTTCTCAATTGGAATTTCATGAAACCATTCTGGACACAAAGTCTGAAAACCAATCCCATGTTGCCAACTCAGTTGTATCACACGTGGGCTTCTCAATCCCTTCTTTCTGCGACTGACTCTCTGGCCTGTTAAAAATGACAATAATGGTGATAATATTAACAGTGATAATAGAAGTCATCATGATTATACTACAGTCACGCATCACTTGATGACAAGGATACACTGTGATTCATTTGCGCTTGAAGGAGTTCATCATGATGTGAACATCTTAGAGCTTCTTACATAAACACAGAAGATACAATGTGCACACACTTGGGCTACAGGGCGTATATACACACATGGTACAGTCCACTCATTCTCCTAGGGCTGCGCTGAGTAAAACAGCACAGGATTAAATTAGCCACAAGAAAAAAAGAGAAATATGAAATGGTGAGGTTGTGCTGGCCTAATATAGCATACTGTTTTACAGTACAACTTTCTTTTTATTAGTAGGAGTACATTCTAACCATGAATGTACAGTGTAGTAAAAAGCTAAATCAGAAACAGTGATATATTATCATTGTTTAGTATTACACAGTGTACATAAATTTATGGGCTGTACTTCGAAATGCATGGCAGCATGGTAGGTTTGTGTACACCAGTATCACCACACACCCACCCTCCCACCCTCACTCACACACACACACACACACACACACACACACACACACGCATGAGTAATGCACTGTGGTGTGATGTCACTAGTCGATAGCAGTTTTTCAGCTCCATTATCGCCTAATGGGCCACTCTCCACCATTGATCGAAAGGTCATTATGTGGTGTGTGACTGTAACGAAAGAGCATTTTACTGTAAACATACTCTGTGGTGAGCCAGGGCATATTCCACAAGACAGCAGCTTTATTCCTGGCAGTGGCTTACGCCATGGGAACCACATTTTATTTTCCACTTGTAGATGAAGGAAATAAAGTTCGGGTAAGTCTCTGAGGCAGGAAGTAAGAGGACCAAACTTTGAATCCAGCTTCGTGAGGCTCTAGAGTCAGGACCCCTGGCCGCTCCACTCCTAGAGGTGCGTGTCGAGCTACTGTGTGCCGAATCGTGGCGTACTGTCTCAGTCAAGTTCATCACTAAGACACTTGACATCCACAGCTTATAGGAGGAGGTGTTCATTTTAGCTTGCAGTTTCACTGGGTTCATCCCATGGTCGGTGAGCTCCCAGGCAGGGATGGCATGCGGACGGGCCTGGCAACCGAGAAACACGGTGTAAAGAGAGAAGCCAGGAAAGAAAATAGACACTTCCGGGTCACAGCCCAGTAACCCACCTCTTCCAACCAGGACCCACCTCCCAACACGATGAGCCTCTTAACTCCCCAGGGTATAATTTCACTCAAGACTGCACCACACTCATGATCCAGCCTCCTTCTGAAAGCACTTCTTCTGAAAGCAGGACAATTTGGTGGGGAAGGTCCTTCTTTTCTTTTCTTTTCTTTTCCTTCTTCCTTCCTTCCTCCCTCCCTCCCCCTTCCTCCTTCCCTCTCTCTCTCTCTTTCTTTTTCTTTCTTTGATACAGTATCTCACTGTGTAGTTCAGACTGGCCTTGAACTCACCATGTAGCCCAGGATGGCCTCAAACTTACGGCAACCCCTCTGCCTCAGCCTCCCAAGAGCTGGGGTTACAGGTGTATGCCACCATGCCCATGAGGATCATCCTTAACCCCAGTTCACGGCTAACCACTTCATACATGACTAGTACAGACTCCCCTACTGCATATATGTAACCATTGAACAGTTCATCATCACGACATACTTATCCTCGGCCTACTCTACTGTCCGTACTTAACCCCACACTTTCCCAGTGTGAAGTTAACTGAGCTGGTCCTCATGTAGCAAAGGTGAGCGTCGTATTTAACTGTTGTAGCTGTAACCGGAGCACATATGAGCGTGGCTCGCTTAACCTCTGTGCACACAGCGATTCACCGTGTTGCTGCTCCCTTCACCCCCTCGGTGCTGCACGCTTGGGAGGACTGGTACTGGGGCGAGCCGTGGAGGGGGTGTGCATCTGGCTGGGGAAGCGCGTTCAGGAATTACCTTCCATACTCCACATCTGTCTAGATTGAACAATTTTCTCAGTGTTACTCCTTAAACCAAAAGCTGATTCTAGACATAATTTTAAAATGTTTAAAAAATAATTTTCTAAAGTATTTCTCCCTGAAATCATTTACCCACCAGTTCCGGGCAGCTGTTACCTCGGGAGATTTTCATAGAAAACACAATGATTGCACAAGAGGCTAAATTATTTCACTTATTCATCCCTCACTGTGGTCCCTTGACAGACACTTATTAGACACTTGGTCCCTGTCAAGCACTCTTCGGAGAAAAAAATTTGGAAGTGGGCCACCATATTTACATAAAGCAACCTCCTGGATGTGCACACTGCTCTTTGTATAAGTGGGATTAAGTAGCTAGATACTTCATTCCTATAATACTTATTTTTAACCTGCTAAAAATGACCCTATGGGAAACATTATATATATACAGGTGTGTGTGTATATATCGATGTACGTACAAATCTACACACACATATTCGTATTGGACATGCAGAGACCTTAACATACATTCTAATCACTTTTTAATTCTGTTAATCCATTGACCCAAACTCTTGTAACAGAACTGAATATGGAAATATTTTATGATTGTCTATAAGGAGTTGGATAATTTCTCACTTTAGCCACACGAGCAATTTTGAAAAAGCACCTGGCTTCCTGCAAGTGCTTTCAGGGCACAAATCTTCTAGCGTTCAGTCTCAGCTTAGATAATTCCGAATTTTGTGCCCAGAGACAAGTCAATTCAACTTTCCAAACATTCTTTTTCTTCATCTGTAAAATGAGACAATGAAAATATCACCCTCAGGATTTTTGCGAATAGCAAACCACACAGAACTCTTCACAGATAGCACATAAATGCTAGTTTTGTTGCTATTAAAAGGGAGAGTAGTAATATTAATTCTGTGTTTTTCCACTAACGTTCCATTGTTCCATTGGATAGGCATATTTCAATTCCGAGGCAGTTTTTCATCTGAAACCATCTCTCTTTGCTATGGGATAGTGTTTAAAAAAAAAAAAATCCCTGGAGCTTGCCCCAATTATAAAAGAAGATAACTTGACTTCATTTAACTACAGCCTGAGCATTTGAATTTAATTGAATGGGAAATAATTATTCCTGAAGAGCGGAGGTTTTTGAGGCTCCGCAAGACGATATAAGATATGTATCTCGTTACAGTAGACCTCGGCAAATATACTTTTAATAATCAGCTGCTACTTAACATACTTTCCTGCTCCTATTAAATTTCCAACAGGAGCTACAGACAGGCTGAATCCGGGAGGGAAGGGGCTGAACCGCCAATTAATTATTTAAAAAGTGATTTATTTACCAAGGTGAGCCATTTGCAAATTCAATAATAAATCTATTAAGGGGTAGTTAACCTCTATAAGTCCGTTTTAAATAATCAATTGGTGTTTGGGTAACGTACAGCGTCTCTCTCATTAGGCCGGCATTAAGCCCTTATTTGAGGCAGTTAATCTGAAGTGTGACCCAGTCAGCCATGAGGCGGTAATTAGGGATTCGCTCTGGGTCCCTGATCCTCCGAGGAGCTGGGTGCCTCCCTCCCCTGGCTGCACAGCCCTGGTTGAGGGGGTTGGGGGACCTGGAGCCCTCTAACGTCACGCCTATTGCTCCCCACAGCGCCTCCCGTGACCGAGACGTGACACCACCCCCTTCCTCCAGGGGCAAGAAGAAAAAGAAAAAATCAACGCGGAAGAAGAGAAGGAGGTGAGCTCGTCGTGAGGTATGAAACCTTAAAGAGGGGAAAGAGACAGCGGAGAGGCAAATCCTACAGGAATCCAGCAGTGAGGACGCCTTTGGGGTCAGATCCTCGTTCCGCCTCCGAAAGAGCTGCGTGACCTTGGGCTTCACGTCTCTTTGCCTTTTTCCTCTTCCGCAAAACGATCATTTCCTTTTTCTGTAACCACAGCTGCCACGTGGGGGTTTGTGCTCAGGAGAAGAGAAATGGATGTTGAAACACCAGTCCCGGTGCCCGGCACATAGTAAATGACCAGTTAATATGAAGAAAGGCATTAGCATAAACACTGAATTTTTCTGAGTGCTAGCTTAGTACAAAGCATTATGCTAAGCACGCTGATCTCCATTATCTCTTTGACTCCTGAGCAGGATCTACCAGGCAAGCATTTTAATTCCCATTTTAGAGGTGAGAAGAGAAAGACTCAGGGGGTACAGATGGACTCTGAGGGTCTTCAGTTGCTTCCTACCAGGTTAAATGCCTAGAAGAATGGATGGACTTGTCAGCTAGTGACTCTTTGGTATTCTGTGCGTTGTCTTCCATACACAATTTCTTTTCAACGTTTTACGTTGAAAAAGATTTTGAACTTTGCTTGTGCGCTAAAAACAGTTCTAGCTCTTCAGTCCTGCAGGTCTGAGCTTAATCCCTCCGGGTTTCCGGTTTGAGAATCTCATCAGACCTGGGACACAGTATTTATAGGTGTCTGCAGGGGGCAGCAGAGAGCAGTGTCTGAACCATTAGGGATTCCACGCTAGGTTTTCTGGAACTCTGCTTCCTGGACACCTCTAAGTCTAATTCTAAAACGACCAGCCCAAAGAGGACCCAGCCGGCACCTGGGTGAGGATCCTGGGTTCCAGCCATTGCAGGGTAGGGAATGGAATCAGAGCATGAGGCTTGAGGTTCCTGATTTTAGGAGTTGGTGGATGTTGAAGGAAGGAAACGGATCATTAGGATTCACCAACTTTTCATTCAGTAAATGTTCACTCACTACATGTTTGGGGTCAGACATTTTGATTCCTTAAGAGACAAATTATGCTTCCCCATTCTCTCTGATAGACATATTTTGGGTTTTCTCTTTTTAATTAGTGGCTAAGATTTTTTTCCCATTTTATTTTTTTATTGAGTCTATTGGTGCATTTTATATTTATCACCACATTCAACATTGAGAATTTGTACCTGCTCATGACACGTCTTGAATTCTCATTTTTCCCATTCCCCTGCCCTCCTACAAGCCCCATCCACTATATACACAATCTTTGTTTTTATGTATTAAAAACCAGGAAATTTCATATAAAATCATGGATTTCTGGAGGCTTCCATTGGAAGAGCAGCTGCTTGGGAAACCCACGGCCTGTGTTCCCACCCCAGACCCTGGGCTGACCCGAGAAGCAGCCACCCCTGCAGTCAGGTGCTTTCCGGTTCCTTGCAGTCCCTCCCCCTCCCTATTGTCTTCCCAAGTCTGCTCCATCCGTCTCCGATTGGAGAGGCTCCACGGGCATCGAGTTGACACCTCCTCTCAACCCTGCTCTTTTGCCATTGGTGGAAACGAAAGGCCTATGCAGGGTGACTGTGAACTAGTGATGGCGTCAGAACAGGAGCTCGAGTCCCTGAGCCACCATAACCAACCAACCAGGAGAGCAAAATCCTCCAGTCGAGAGAGACATTTCCGCTGGAATCCTGCCCTATTTGTTAGCTACGCATCTCTAGGAAAGGTCCTTTCCTTTCTCCGGTCCTCGCTTTCATTGAAACGGAGGGTAACAATTTTACCTACCTAACCAAGATGGGGAGATGACGTGAAATAGTGCATATAAAATACATGGCGATATGTATCGAAATTACCCTTGATGGTGGTCCCCAGAAAGCCAAGATCCTAGTTAAGGTCTGGAGAAGGGGTTGTGGAAACCCGCTCCTGAAGCATGGCTTCCTCTCCACAGGTCCCCATCCTACAGCCCATCCCCTGTCAAGAAAAAGAAGAAGAAAAGTTCCAAGAAACATAAGCGACACAGGTACTGGCCTTCGCTGTCTGTAGAGCGTTGCCCCAGGCTGGAGAGAGGCTGGGTATCAAAAGGTCATGAGCCGGGCGTGGTGGCTCACGCCTGTCATCCCAGCACTCGGGAGGCAGAGACAGGAGGATTGCTGAGTTCGAGGCTTGCCTGGGCTACATAGTGAGCTCAGGGCCAGCCTGAACTACAAAGCGAGACCCTGTCTCAAAAAAAAAAAAGAAACGGTCATGAGGAAGGATCTCGTGTCATCATGCAGCATATGTGTGTGTGTTGGGTTGTGTACGTGTATCTTAGAGAAGCAGGGACTGCGTTCGGGGGGGACCAGAGGTAGCTGAAGCTAACCGTTTAAGGGGAGACTTTATTCAAAGAGACCAGGAGCAACTCAGGGGCCAGTCGGGCTTGGGTAAGGGGCTAAGACCAAGGAGTGGAGAGCTCCTAGGAGTGGGGCAGGGTGCCGAATAACCTCTGCTCCCCGGGCCAGGGGAAGGAAGAGGGTCGCCCCCTGTCCCGTCTCTCCATGTCGCAGGTCAAGCCACAAGTTACTCGAAACTCCCAAGAAAAGGCCCCTCAGGGGATTCATCCGCAAGATGGTGGGTGGGATCGTGTTGGAAAACATGGCTGCTGGGACGGCTCAGCCTTTGGGGGCGGGGAGCTGAGCATTATGAATACATAGAAAGTGTCCAATATACCACACAAGCATGCACGTACGCGTGTATTTATATACTCATCATACACATGTAAGTTTGGAGGAAGGAGCTGAAAGGATATGCACCAGAGGGCTACAATTCACGGTTCACAACAGGCCAAGCCAGCATGTTAAAACTGGAGATTTTGCAGCCTGAAAATCCAGAGCCAGGGTTCCTCTATACAGGAAGTTCTGTCTTCATGGGACATTTCTCATAGGCAGCCATCCCCTGACATCAGGTAGTGACTGTACATTCCGAAGGGTTTGTGCTCCCGCTGGTGCTCCCCCTGGACACACATTTTCCAAACTTCCGGTTAGCTATGGACCAAAGGAAAATGTTGTTTGTATTTTCTTTTGCTTATTTTTATCTTCTAACGCTACTACTTGAATTCTGAATTATTTGTGCAATTAACCATGGAAGCAAAGGTAAGAGATGATTGGGTTTCCCTCTGCATCAGAACCCCAGTTCGGATGATCCCAGTGTGGCTTTTCCAGAGCCAGGGGTTTGGCATTGTCTTGGCCTGGGTTGCTAGAATGTCTCAAACTCACACTGATCTCTTAAGTTACGTCCACTGCCTGCCCAGATTTTTCTAGAGGAGCTTTCTGAGTTTGAGCTTCATACAAGACAATGAGAAACTTATCGAAATCTTGCTAATGTGGTGTTGAAAATTTTCCCACCGTGGGGCCCATGGTCGTAGAGTCAGCGTCATCTCTGTGAGTGTGTAAACTGACATCTTATCACCTTCTGAGACTGAACAGTCCATACCAGTTTGAGAGCCTTTTCTGTTTCAGGATCCTGGTAGCCAGATTGCTTCTGACCAGAGTTCCTCCTTCTCCTTATTTGCCAGAAAGTTAGAAATGGGCCTTTCCTGCCTACTACAGGAGTCAAAGAGCTGACGTTTCAGAGGGGAAGGGGGTTGTAAGACAGAGAGGAAGAAACGGCAGGCCCCTCCCAAGCCCTCACCTCCTGAGCTCCGCCCTGTGCCTGGCCTAGTTTCTCTAGTTCCATAACTGGTTAATGATGATTGATATTTTTTTCTTCTTCGAAGTTGGAGCTAAACCTAGGGAAAGTGTAGGGGTTGTTCCTTCTCTTAGTTAACGAAGCTTGAGAGGTGTTTTTAAATCTGATTTTGCGTTTCTCTTGATCAAGCACCCTTGAGTTCAGGTGCCAGAAATGGATCAGTGACCAAAACCCAGCTCCTGCCCTCGAAGGGCTCAAGTGTTAGTGGGGAACTGGGTGATTCGAATGGGCAGGCGACCGTTCTCTGCCCAGAACAAGTTGAGAATCTTGCCTGGGGAACTGACTGAACAGAGCGGAAGTATCGGTCAGGCTGAGGGACTCAGAACGTGCCACAGAATGCTACAGCGAGAAAGGGCGATGGGAGGGGAGCTCTGAAGAGCAAGCGGAACCTAGGACGGGGAAGCCGTACGACCACGGGCAACTTGCTAACTTTTGGGAGCTTTAATGTCTTTGTCTGGACAGATATTTGTTAAACAGTCCTCTGCAGTTTGGGGGAAGATTAAAGGAGACTGTGTGGTGGGTGCTTATCAGAGATCCTGGCACACAGTAGGAGTTCCATCCAGGGGAGCTGGGGTGCTCATGATGAGGAGCAGGAGCAGGAGGAGGGAAAGCAACAATCTATAATGAAGGAGGGAGAAGACGAGGCAGGGGATTTCTTGTATGGCCTCCTTATCCTCCTTAATGTCACCCAGGACGGGCAATTCTGGGTGAGGCTTAGAGCACTGGTCAGCTGTGGCCTGCACATTCAGTATGCAAATGAACAATTTCTTTGTCATCTTCATATTCTTCAAAATATGACAGAGGAAGAGTTTTAGCTAAAGATCTGATCCCCTGGTACCGTAGTCCCAAACTCATCCATATTTATTCTCTTCCTTCCCTTCTTTCCTCTCCCTTCCTTATACCCCTCTTTTTTCTCCTTTTCTTCTCCGTCTTTGCTTCTCTTCTTCCTCACCCTCTCTTTTTTCCCTTTCATCAGGTCATTCTCCAAGAAAAGAAGGCACAGGTAAGATTTTGGAAACTCTGGCTACTTGTTTACCTTTCGTCTTCCCCCAGCCAGGCTTTGAGTAGCTTTCCAGATTAGATCTCAGCCTTCACCTCTGTGTGCCTTGGCCTCAGTTTTCACAAAAATGAAAACATAGCTTGATTTTCCTGAATGTTCCAAGCCAACTTTTAACTTCCTGTGGACTTGATGACTGTCTCGGTTTTGCCCTGTGGATATACCTCCCAGAAAAGTCCCATTCACTCTGCCTGAGCCTGTTTTAGCACTGGTAGAACCCTTGAATCGGGGCCTGCCTGTGCAGAACATCTATTCTGTCACTCCATCTAAATTTCCCAAGAGCTTGTCAGAGACACAGAAGCCAAATGCTGCTGTCTTAAAAACACCAAGTGACCAAAAATATAGCTTTCACCTACTGGAGGATCAACTACAAGTAGACCCTCCACTAAGGCTCTTGCTCATGTGTATGGACCGAATCCTCATTCGTTCTCACCACAGCTCGGTGGAGGAGATAGGGTTACAGTCCCTGTTTTACAGATGGAGAAACTGAGACTGCACCACGAGATGTCCTAGGAGTGTCCATAGACCAACACCTACCTTCAAGCTCTCTCACACAGGATCAGGACAGGTGTCAGTGGCTCCTTAAATAACAGCACCTGTGTGTGCAGCACTGTGCTGAATCTGAAGCCCTGTGATTTGATGCATAGACAGTGACTGCCGGTGTCAGTCACCCACTTGGCTCCACAGCCTGGACCATGGTCCTCTTTCGTGGTTGAGTACACTGGTCTTAGGGAAGACAAGTTAACTTATCTCACACCACACAGCAAATGAGCAGCAGATCTGGGACTCGAGTCTGATCTTCTGGTCTTTTCTGTGGCTGAGGTTGTGTCTCAACATGGAGCTGGCTTAAAGGCAGCGGGGTAAAAATGATTCCCTCTTCCAAGGACGAATGCAGTGATGGATTCTTAGTGACCTCTGAAGCCAGAAGAGCAGCATTCGTTTTCTTGAACCTTATTTGATCACTTTCTGTCCGCAGCCCAGTGCCCTGGATCAAAATTTTAAAAAGAAAGGGCCAGAGATTTAGCTCAGTGGTTCCGGCGCCTGCCTCGCAAGCACAAGGTCCTGAGTTCGATCCCCGGTAACCACATACGATGCTGGGCGTGGAGACTCACGCCCACCAGCCATCAGTACCACACCCCACAGTGCCAGGCGTGGTGGCTCATGCCTGTAATCCCAGCACTCGGGAGGCAGAGACTGGAGGATTGATGAGTTCAAGGCTTGCCTGGGCTACATAGTGAGCTCAGAGCCAGCCTGAACTACAAAGCGAGACACTCTCTCAAAACAAACCCCCCCAAAAAAACAAAAAAAAAACTTGAATATTTGAATAGATATGTGCAGAACATTTCAGAATCGACCAAGTTCCATGAGTATTGCATTTCTCTTACAAATTAAAGAGCTCAAAAGTATGGACTTCAGGGACCCATGGTCTGAGAGCACTTTCCAGCTCATTTCTGTGATCCTGGACTCAGTTTCCACATCTGTAAAATGGATCCTTATTAAGTGGATCCCATAGGCTTTGAAGGGCCAACAGAATGAGTCTGCTGATGTAAAGTACTTAGCAGAGGGCCCAGCCTATCACACAGCCTGCAAAATAGCAGATATCACTACTGTTATCTTCACTGCCACTGTCATTTTTAGCTTAGCACCCTCGGCTCCCAATTCTCAGCGTGCCTGAGTGAGTCAGTATCCCTCTTGGGGCTCGCTGCACTGAAGACGTTGCTACTGCTCTGGTCCTGGGCAGTGATCACTGTCTTTCCCCAAACCGGATCTAGTGGGGCCGTTATAACATTTTAGCTACTTGTTTATTTTTATCTTTAATTGCATACTCAGGTGTTTTTTGTATGTTTCAATTAACTGGGACATCTCTCATGTAGCTCCTCCAGCCCAAAGAGCAAAAGAAGGGAAGAGAAGAGGCACAAGAAACAGTAAGTAGGCACCGCCTTGAATACGCTCTCTGATTTGGGAATCAGGTGGCAGCTTCCAAGTAAACAGGGAAAGGGAGGTGGGGTAGATGATGTGGAGGACTAAGGAAGAGGAGGAGAGGGAGCTTGAGGCTGGGGTTGTGGTATACGAGTGCACTGGGTTGTGTATCTACGGGTGTGTATGCACGTGCATTATGGGTGCGTGCAACTCTACAATGCGCATGTGTGCACCTTGTGCGTGAACCGTGGACTGCTCCTATGTACTGCATATATCTGGACTCTGCACATGGTACATTTTTCTTTCATGCAAACATTCGTGTGCGTCCTGTGCACACATGCATATAATGTGGGCATACAGCGTGTCTCTGTGGTATGTACTCACGTTGACATGCCTGCGTTTGGGTATCTGTGCTTTGTTTCACCACGTATGTGAGCTATATCCATAAAGGTGCACCCTGACTGGTGTGTGTGAATTCTATGCGTTCTGTGTGCACTGTTTATATGTTGTCTGTCGGTGTGCATAACACAGGGCACGTGTGCTGGTCTCACATGTGTGTGCTGTGTGTGCATGGGTGATGGGGCTCTGAGCACGTGTGTGTGCAAGGACGTGCACCCATGCCGTGGCTCCTGGGTTTACAGTCAGGAGCTGTCTGTAAAGCTCCCGCCCCCAGTCTCGAGGCCCCAGCTGTTGCAAGGTTTATAGCCGGTAGTAGAAATTCAAATCAGGCACTGCTGCCTGTGGAGTTTGGTTCCCAACCAAATTAAAAGTAAATTTGGTTACAGCCCACCTATTTTATACCCTGCAAATGTTAGCGCATGTTTTCCAATCAACTAATATTTTATCTCCCGCCAAGAAGCTTCTAAAGAGAGGATCAAAGACAATAGGATGAAAGGTAGTCAGTTGCTGGGGAGGGAAGAGAGGTAGCAGGAGGGTATTGCAGCCAGTGCCAGGAAGGCCGGGGAAGTGCTCTTTAGAGCCTCCCGTGAGCTCGGGGCAGAACTTCCCCAAATCAGGCTTAATACAAGTCGAAACGATCAGTCCTATGGATTGAGTGTGGTTTCACGTTGAGCACAGATAAAGCGCACGCGCTCAGGTATCTGGGGATGCACGTGCAGCGAGGCTGCAGGACAGGCAGCTCAGGAGCACCAGGGTGGACATGGCGGCCTCTCTGTCTGGTTGCAAGGGCCGGGGCAACAGAGCCTTTTTGAAAGCCAGAGAGAGAGACTGGAGAGAGCAAGGCCTCCTTAAGATAAATGATGGCTGCTTCTTGGTCGGTCGTGGCCGCTTCTAAGCACTGAAGTGACTCAGCTCCCTTTTGTTCCATAGTACGTGTTGATAGATGGGTGGTTTAACATGGGTGGCCCTGTGCTGGGCCCAGGGACAGGGTGAGAGACACTCTCACAGTGGGCAGATAAGGGACAATGGTGGCGGGTGGAAGCCCGGGACACAGGGGCTTCCTGCAGAAGGGGGTGTCCAGGTAAGGATGGGAAGCTCTCTGGGCCCCCATTTCTCCAACTGTAAAATGGGAACAATGAGAAAAGCTACACCCTAAATTTTTGCGAGGCATGAATGTGTCTTAAGGCACGCGCCCAGAGCACAGCACCTGGCACGAAGTATGTGTTAGACATGGTGGAGGTCACCGCCTCCAGCCTGAGGATGCCACAACCAGGGAAACCATGTGCTGGCCGGGTTCAAGATGATGTACATCCGCCAGGCCGCAGCTAGAACATCCAAACTTGTGGCCAGAGGGCAGGATAGGAGTTAGCACCGGAAGATGCTTCAGGTTCAAAATCCGAGTTTGAACTTGATAGAGAAAGAGTGGGAATATTTTACTACACAGGGAAGAGACAGGGCCCAGTGGTTCCCATGGAGGAAACTCTGTACCCTTTTCTTGAGACAACTGGGCTGCCTCTCAAGTGAGTGGTCTCTCACTTCCGCTGGGTCCCCAAGCCACTGACACGCTTCGTGCCTCCTTATGCACGACTGCCACCGTTAGCACTGCTTCCGGGTTGCTGTTACTGCACACAAGTCACTGAAGTAACCTGTAATGTTCCATGCAGAGCGGTGAGGGTGGTAATGGGTGTTATGTGCCCGGCCCGTTCTGAATGGCCTTCCAGGCCGCACTCGGGATCTCAACTTTATTTCCAAGTGAGAAGTTACATATTGGCAGCCCGAAGGCCTAATTTACTCTCCAAAATTGTGTTTTGTTGACCCTAGAATGTACCCTTTCATTTCACAGAAAAAGGAACTTCCATTTTAAAATGGAATTTAAAATGGGAATAGTTTATATAACAACTGTCTGTGTTTTCCCACACTTGCTTGAAAAATGCCAACATCCAGCACGGGCCTTAGATTGGTCATTGTTAGTACCTGACTAATCCCTTGAGGCGGGCAAATGGAGACGAGTGTCTTAGCTGAGGGACAGGTGACAGGGGCTGGGGGGTGGCTTTTCACCCAGGTTCAGATCTGCACCGAGTCTGCTCCCAGTTGCAGGGGTGCGACGGGCCTCGGATCATCCTCGTTCCCCCCAGCGGGCCCCTTTCTACTCTGCCGTGTTCAGGGCTGCTGGGTGGAGGCCCCCGGACACACAGGAAGCTGGGGTGGTGCAGAGCGGAAGTCACAGTCCTATGCGAGGGACCGTGACTCCTCGAGCATGACATGGGTGTGCTTCCTAAGATCCATTTCTCTTTCGCTCTCTCTCTCTCTCTCTCCTTTCTGTCCCATCTCCTAAGATCCCGAAGCCGGCCCCGAAAGTCTCACCGCCACCGCCATCACCGCTGCCCGTCTCGGTCCCAGAGCTCAGAGTCTCGCTCCTCCAGCTATGACAGCAGGTAACCCCTCGCCCAGTGGGTACCGTCACCCGACCTGTGCCCTGAGACCAGGCTAAGGGAGGGCGCCGTCTACCCGGTTTTGCTCAGCGCTGCCCCTGTCCTGATCTCGACAGCTGTTTAGTGTCCACGCAGAAAGGGCTGTAGCGCAGCCAGGGCGGGGCGGACCGCAGCCCAGGGGGCCCACACACATGCTTTCTGAGCCCCTGGGGCGCCCCACTTGGGTACAGACTGACAGGTCCTCTGCACCCCCCTCCCCCCCGCCGAGGAAGCCACTGTGGCTATGAGCCTTGTAAAGACAAGGGAACCAGGACTGAGCTGACATCACTGACACTGAGTCACAGCTCAGGAAAGTGCACCTCGGTGGGCAGACAGACCGACAGATTCAAGCGAGGAGGCTGTTTGCTCCTCACTGGGCGCTAAGCGCCGGAGCAAGTCTTGCCTAAGGAGTCTCTGTCTTACCGAGCGACGCCCTGAGCCGTCTGTGAAAGACCACACGTGGGCGGCACTAAGGAGCACACGAGAAAGCCCTTCCGGACCACTTTCCTCCTGGCTCGGACTGTCTCTGAGCTGACCCGAGGACTGTCCCGGCCTGAGAGCGGGGAGGGGCTCTCATCTGCGGATGAGAAGAGAAAGACCAAGAGAAGGCAAAGGAGGGGAGTAAGAATAAGAAGGAAGGAGGGTTCCGTTGGTGGTGGTACCAGGCATGGCTGAGGTCCAGCAGGGACCCCAAGTCCAGTCCGGATGTCAGGGGCTACTGTTCACACTTGACTCTGGGCTCACAACACCTGGGGGGATTTAAAAATCTCAGTGTGGGGCCAGAGATTTAGCTCAGCGGTTCCGGCGCCTGCCTCGCAAGCGTAAGGTCTTGAGTTTGATCCTGGGTAACCACATACAATGCTGGGCGTGGAGACTCACGCCCACCAGCAATCAATACCACATACCACAGTGCCCGGCGTGGTAGCTCACGCCTGTCATCCCAGCACTCGGGAGGCAGAGGCAGGAGGATTGCTGAGTTCCAGGCTTGCCTGGGCTACATAGTGAGATCAGGGCCAGCCTGAACTACAAAGTGGGACCCTGTCTCAAAAAAAAAAAAAATCTCAGTGTGCAGGTCCTACCTTATGCTGGTGAGGTCGGGACAGCCAGAGGAGGAGAGAGGGATGGAAGCAGGACAGGGAAGAAGAGGAAGAGGAAGGGAAGGAAAGAACAGGAGGCCGGAAGGAAGAGAAAAAGGGGGGTAGGAAATGAAGAGGAGTAAGAAGAAAAGGGGGCAGAGCTTGAAGAGAAATAGTTACTGCAGTCCAGCTGTGGGCCAGGCACTGTGCTGTAACACCACATACTGTTTCTCTCCTCGTCATCCAAGTTACACCGAGAACTAGGCCAGTGCTTCTCCACCCTGACTGTACTTTTCAATCCCCTCGGGAGTTTCTGCAAAGTGGCACTGCCTGGGTCTCTCCTTCGGGCCACCCTCCCGATTCAGACACAGCAGCGGCCGGGCGGGGATAGATTTAAATCCCCCGGGCACAGTCAGGATGTCGTTCCAAAGGGGAAGCAGTGGGGAAGCAGCATGCTGCGACCCTGATTGTGCCGGGCAAGAAGAGGACCCCTCTGTGGTCAGATCTGTGAGAACTTTGTCCCAGATGAAGTGAGAACTTTGTCCCAAACAATATTCCCCAAATGCCCGGCTGCCCGGCTAGGCTGAGCGGCTCCTGCCCTTTAAGCAGTGCATCTGGCCTTGGTCCACTCCTCTCCTTCTAGTTAAGATGGAGGATGTGGCCAGTCAGTAAATTACTCTGCAAGTTTCTAATCCAGGATTGAGCCCCGGGCCCTACAGGACTTTCTCAAACAGCTGCTACCCTACTACGAGCCAAGGGCTAAGATGGACTCCTCCCAACGTCCTCTTCCGGGGGCATGCTACACTCCCCCGCGCTATGCACACCCCATTGCTGTGAGGCTTGTTCAGACATGCCCAGGCTCCTGCTGGCCTTTCTCTCACGGCCTTTGGCCCGTGGGGCTGAACCGCCACGTCACTGATAAGTCCCAGCTGAGAAAACTGCCTCTTAGTAGGCAAAGAGACACAGGTGATGTCCCGCAGCCAGGACGTTAGGACAAGGACACGGTTCTGAGTGACTCGTCCTGGTGGCTCTGTGTCTCCCAGGCTAAGTTCTGCTGGCCCAGGCCAGAGGATCATGCAGGGACCCAGCAGCTTTCCTGGTAGAGAAGGGCAGACCTTAGCCTCAGCATCCTGCTGCTGTCCTGTCTCCTGGTGGTGCTGCCCTCTGAGGTCTTGAGTGTACATGTGAGGGAAACAGCCCTCCAGAAGGCCGGACAGTAGATGAGAAGCTACCACACAGGACAGATACCCAGTAGAAAAGTGACCTGGAATCGCCCAAAGCAGAGAAAGACAGTCCAGAGCAGGAAATGGAGGGACGTGGATCAGATGTGCCCATTCTCGGGGTTGAGCCCACCTCTGCGCAGGTGAGGCAGCCAGATCTGAAAGGAACAGGTTTGCAGTCGCTGCTTCTTCTCATGCAGTCACTTTCCTCCCGGTATTATAGATAGCCTTCAATAGGACACTCCCATCTCACAGAGGGCATAGTTACATACACAGAGGCACACAGATGTACAGGTACCGCTCTGGACAAATCGAGGGAAACATGAATGGACCTGCCCAAACATACAGATGATCTCGGGGCAGAAAATCACACAGGGACACAAAGGAATCACAATCGCAATCGCAATCGCTCTACTCACAGGTGAACTTCAGCCCCAAAGTAGTGTCAGGTATAAGACTAAGCAGCTACCCAAAAATCAAATGAGATCATGAATTAATAAATGAATGAGGAGTGGATGGCTGGATGGACGGATAGGTAGATATATGGTTGAACAGCAGATGAATGAACGTGGCATGGGGGAATGCACAGACCAGGGAACGGGTGGGTGGATGAAAGAGTGGATGATAGGTAAATGGGCTGATGGCTAGATGAATGTGTGAATGGATGCACGGGTCAGCGACTCAGCAGTGAATGCATAAAGAGCTGAATGGACAGATATACACAGTCTGATTCTCATGCACACACATTCAGACACACCCAGGGGCCAAATCATACGAGCCCGTACAAGCCCACCCCGAAGCACTATCGCCCTCACGCGATATGTTGGCCTTGCAATCTTCTCTCTGTCCTGCTCACCGTCAAAAGACCCTCAGGTCTCTCTCCCCTGCCTCCAGGCACCGAGGCCAGTCCCCTGAGGAAGGGCGGAAGTCCCGCCAAAGGCACTCCCGCCGCTGCTCCAAGACCCTCGGCAAGGCCAGCCCCGAGGCCCGCTCCAGCCACCCGCCCAGCCAGCCTCTCCAGATGCTCAGCTTCCTGTCGGCCAGGGGTGTAGTAAGTATTCTGCACGGGCTCCTCTGCCAGCCTTGCCACGACACTTGGGGGAGGTGGGGTTACAAGATCAGGGCAGTGTATGACACATTTTAATTCAGTTCTGGGCAAAATATCCCACTGGTTCCAGACCTCATTACTGATTAACCAAATGGTCATTCAACAGTCCCTGGCAGCACTTGGCATGGGGACTTGGGAGGCACAGGAAGAAAAACTAAAATACTCAGGACCTTTGATCAAGGGGGTGTTCGATAAGAAATGCTGGTCTCCAGAGCGACACCTGTAAGATACACGTGTGTGATACCACAGGGGAGCTTTTTGACACGAGAGGGAGACAAGGGTCTTGGACATGACGGAGGCTCTAGTTTTTACTGAGATTCTGCATCTTTTATGCCAGCTGGCTGGCAGCACTTGTTGGCAGCTGGAGTTTGATTCCAACTCTAAATGCTACTTTGAATTTATATGAGAATTTTCCTCAGAGGAACTCATAATACTTGACCTGTGTCTCCTCAAGCGTCCACACAAGGTTCTGAGGACTTGGGGGAACAGCTGCTGTCAGTCAGCCCTTTCCACACAGGAAGCAGAAATACCAAGCTCAGAAAGGTTAGGACCTGGGGTAAAGTCATAGAACAAGGCAAGAGCGAGTCTAGTTTAACCACCCGGCCCTGGATTGGGGCTGCCACCTTCCCCTGGGTCACCAAGGACGAGCTGGAGTCTGATTTCAGACCAGTTGTCACTGTGAACGAGAGGTGGAGAGACGGTTCTGAATGAAGTTCAAAGTTGGCTGCTCCCTAGCTGTGTGGCTTGGGCAAATGACCTGGCCTCAGTTTTCTCATTGATAAACTGCATAATACCACTTCCACATGGGGTTGTTGGGAATACCCAGCAAGATAAAATAGGTGAAGGCCTTTCACAGTCTCCAATGGTAGGAACAGACAAAGCGGGAAAATATCCGTGTTGCCACAGCCAGTACTTACAGCCAGCACCTGTAAAGAGACCTGTGTGTCCAGGTACGTGAGAATTAGAAAACTTCATGGAGCTGCTCCTTTACAGAGGAGGAGGAAGGAGCAGGGAAAAGTTCAGGTTTGCTCGTGGGACGGTCAAGAAATGCGAGGACATGATAAACCAGATAGGCCTGCTGGATACAGTACATTCCGGAAAATTCTTTAACTCTAATCCAGGCATTTGTTTCGCCCAAGTCTCCTTTTGTTCCAAATCCTCCACCTATCTAGAACCACACACAACTTTGCCCAAATGCCTTCTTTGTAAGGACTGCCATGGTTACTGAGCACTTATAGGACCTGTATCCTCTTGCATTCTCTCCTCCTTAAGAATCTTAAATTATTGGGTTTCTCAGCCAGGTATGATGGTGGTGTATGCCTATAATCTCAGCACTCGGGGAGGCTGAGGCAAGAGGATCACACCCTCAAGCAAAGTCTAGACAATTTAGTGAGACTTTGTCATGAATAAATAAACACACAAATGTATAAATAAATAAAGGGTGGGGATGTTGCTCAGTCCAAAGACCCTGAATTCAACTGCCAGCACCAAAAAAAAAAAAGGAAGGAGCATCTCTATACCAGAGAATACAGAGCCCTGGGTTCAGGTTGTGGCTTAGCTAAATTAATCACTGTACCTCTCCTAACCTCAGCTTCCTCAACTGGGAAATGGGCATGATTCTCCCACTTGCCTTTCAGGGGCAGAAGTAAAAATAAATTTCAAATATGAGCAATAAGAGGTGGAAGAATGCTTTGAATTATCTCAGGACACCCAACCTCCTTGGCCATAGTATTTGTGGCAGTTCGTCTGGAAGCCCCAGCGGACCCTATAGCAAGCACCACTGGAAGTAACTTCTACTTTAGGTCAGGGATATTTTCCTAACAAGGCCAAGTCCCTCACGATGTTGCAAAAGCTGGATCCGCCCTCTCACACCTGGCATTAATGCTAATGGGTTGGATCATGGCAGTCTGCTGTCCTGAAACACCCAGCTTTTGGGGGGGCTTTGGAGGAAGGTGCCTCAGTGTCCACACGAACCCAGCCCTTGTTAGAACAGCTGAAACCCCCACTGTCTGTGCCTACACAAATGTAATCCATGCTCGGTCCTTTCTCATCTTTTCTCTTGCAAACGCAGACATGAAAGAAGGTTCCAGATTAGGCCCAAGGTTTTCCAAGAGTCTTGGCCCCAGGGTTTTCTTTCTGTTAGAGATAACACCAGAGACCTCAGGAGTTCACTGAACCTGCCGTCCTGAATATCAGAAATGAAAACTGGACTTACAGAAAAGGACTCACATGGGCCGTGCAGGGTGGTTTGTTAAACCAGTGAATCACGATTATGTGGGTCAAACCTTGGCTCTCAGTTCCGTGCAGTTCCTCAAACCTTCTCAGCCTCAGTTTCCTCATCCGTAAAATAATAACAATAGATAAAAACCCCTTTATTATTCATAAGGCAATTTTGAGCCCAGTGTGTGGTCCCGGCACAACTCACCGCATGTTACTAGTGTGATGACAACATTTCAGACCCTAGCTCTGTACTCAGCAGCTGTGGAATCTCATGCAAGTTACATAAACCCTGCATCTCATTTTCCTTAAAATCAGAAAAGCAAAACCGTCAGGCCTCCCTCGTGAGGTGTTCACGACTTCATGTAAATACAAACTGTGGAATGAGATAGGCGAGGCGTGGACGCTCTCTAAAGTGCGCTGCTAACAACGGAGGTCACGGTGGTAACGACACTGAAGGTAGAGACCAAGTTCTTCCGTTCTGAATGGCAGCTGCACCCCAAACGACTACGCTCACCCCCTCGAGGATGCCCGGCTCCTAGAAGAACCAGATATTCCCTAAATCTGGAAGGGATGAGGGCTCAGGTACAGAGAGCAAAGAGCAATGACCTGCAAAATGAAGGAAGAGCAGCATTTAGCCAAGGAAACGGAGATGAACGTGGAGATTCAGTGGCGGTGCCCTGGAGATGAGTAGGAACCCGAGCACGCAGGTTCTTCTAGACCATGGCTCCTGTCACACTCAGTTGCTGGCGTTTAACCGACACAGCTCTTTGAAATACCGAGGATGGAGCATTACCTCATGGGAGCTTATTTGCATATATGACTATGCAAATGTAGGATTCGAATCTTACTGGAATTCTGGGTGGTGAGCCAAGGGTAACTTGATGCTCAGTTGTTTGGACAGAGCCTGGAATCAAATGGAAGATCCCAAGGGGAATGGGTGAGGGCCCCTTAACATCCTCCCTGGGGAGGGGCTTATTTTCCCTCAGCCATCTCTGCTCAAGGCACCAGGCAGATGAAGTGTGCAGCTTTCTCAACACCGGAGCTCCCAGTCTAGTGACCAGCAGAACGCCGCAGTCCAGGGCTATCGTGTTGTGAGTGAGGTGGAGATCAAACCTGTGGGCACCCGGCCTGCCTACACCTGCTAAAATACTCGAATACTTGCAAGTCAGTTGGCAAACAGTCCCTGTCACCAACTCACCCCATCCCCAGTCAGGAGTGCCCATCCCTTTCTTCCCCGGACATTTTCCGGACGTCCTCACAATCCGACCGCTACGACTGACACTCGATCCCTTTGACATCAAGGCCCAAGGTGTGATCCCTACACCCGAGCGAGTGTGGGTCATATTTCAGGGTCCAAGTGAGTACACTGTACAGGGAAGGGTCAGACAATGCTGTCTCTCCTCCGAGATGATTTTATAAATAAGATGGGTAGGAATTCAGTAGCTTGAGATGGCTGATGTCAAGAACGAGGGAAGAGTGCCACTATGTGCCATGCCCTACCACATTACACGGTTTTGCTCTCATATGATGCACATACCAGTTCTGAGAGAGAGAGAGAGGGATCACCATTTTGCAGATGGGAAAACTGAGGCTCTGGAAGAGACAAAGTGACCTAGGAGGATAAGCCATTTGGGAAGAAAGGGGGCTGGTACAGATCAGGGCTTGTGCCTTAGAAACTGACTCTGACAGCGAGAATGGAGGAAGGGGAGGCTGATGGTCAAGGTGTGGTCAGACTCTCTCTACCTTGTAGAGTTCTCTCAAGGCAAGCTGGACCAGGAGAAGCGCGGTACTCTTTCATTTCTCCCTCATGCTTCTAGCTTGGGCTAGCAGGGGTCTCATGCCTCTCGTCCCCAAACCCTTGCACAGATGACAAAGAAATAGAGAACAGGGGGTCCATCAGAGAGTTTCCTGCTGGCAGTGAGCTGGAGAAGGCAAAATTGCACGAGTGATCAAGGCACGGGAGCAGATCTGGGTTCGCTGGAGCGCTTGATCTTACCTCCCTGCGAGGCCATGGGTGACAACAACACTAAAGCTTACTGAGCAACTATTATGCACCCGACTGAATTCTTCACGTGAATCCTTGTCATTCACTTTCTTAGCCCTGTAGGAGAATTTCAACTAATACCTCCTTTTCTAGACTACTTAGAAAAGTCAAGTAAAAAAGGCTAGGTAGGGCCAGGGATTTAGCTCAGTGGGGCTGTGCTGACCTCGAAGGTGCAAGGTCCTGAGTCTGATCTCTGGTACCAAGAAATACATTAAAAAAAAGCAGGGTAGTCAGACCCCAGAATTCATGTAGTGAATTACATTTCACTTTCCCAAGTCTCAGTATCCTCATCTGTGTCTTAGGCTAATCTGGATACCTACTTACATGATCATTAGGAGGATGGAGTGACTGAGACATAGTGCCCACTCATCTCTAAAATACACATAAAGCACCCACTATGTGCTACACATTCTTCCAGTCTCTGGCAAATAGCACTGCTCACCTACATGTATCCTGTGCTTAACGTGAAAAACTTACCCTAATTTTTGAGATGTGGCACTTCAAAACAACAGATGCTAATGTCATGATGTGTATCATAGCAGCTTTTAAAGACCAATAAGCCAATAAGCCGGAAGTCGTCTCTGGCCTTGAAAAGCTTAATCGTACCCAACATCACTGGTGAGCTTCACAGTAACCCTGGAGGAAAGATAAGAGGGGACTGTGCTCCCTCTTCTGCCGACAGGGAACATGGGCCTGAAGGGGTGTTTGCAGATGGTCCTGGTCTTCAGAACCCTCCCCCAGGCTGCAGGACACCCCTGGGAGACTCAGCCTCCAAGACCTTCACTGCTGTTGAGAGGACCCAAAGGTCAGAAAAGGGATGGGGTGACAGTGGGCATTTGGGGGACCACTTGTGGGGTTTTTTTTGTTTGCTTCTTAAAATGAGAGGTGACATGGTGGTGTCGACTTTTACTTGCGCTAAGGACAGAAGGAATACCACAATTTTCCATCACCCACTAGAAGAGGTAGGAAGGACGTGACCTTGAGCCAAAAGATGTCTGAATCCAATGCATTTTACTGGATGAAAAATTCATTACACTGGACGTATCTTTGTCTTTTCAATCTGGGGTGGGAAAATCCTTTCTAACTGACTCTGTGTGTAGAGATTTTTTTCAAAAGCTGGCGAGCAGGGTCTCCTTCAGAGAAGCTCCCGAGAAAGGGGGAGCCAGAGGCCACCCTTCCAAGCTCCTGGAGAATGGGAAGGAGCAAGGTGCCGAGCCACCCCTCCCCCCCAGTCAGCTGCACCGCGCGCCCTGGCGGTGCCCCTGGTCCCAGAGGCCTTTGTCATCTGCCCATCATCTCAGCCGATCTTTTTCGGTCTCCTTCCCCTCCCTGATGAACTCCCAGCAGGTCAATGAATCCATTCTTTTGCTGTCTTCCTAATGAGTGTGCGGAGGAAGATGAACAAAAGCAAGGAGAATAAACTTCATGTCTTTGTGAAACAAAAGGATTTTTTAAAACGAGGAATAACCCAAAGCCTCTAGCTAAAAGCTCCGCCATGCAGCTCTCGCCTCACATTGAGAGTTTCCCGTCCCCCATATGGTGAAGAGGGAGTAAAAAATTTATAGCTGTCTCTCTCCATGGGGCCATTTGAAGCTCCGTAAATGGACTTGTTCAGTTTAATTGGAATTCTCTTCTTGATTGTATTTTTGTAACCTATTAGGCCAAGCTGCCTCTTGATCTCCGAAATCGTCTAAAATTAAATTTTGAAGTGTAAGTGAGAGGTTGCCTTTTTTCCGTTCTTGATTAAATAATGATTTGAAACAAAAACAATAAATAACAGTGCCGGCTCCCCTGCAGGGTAGAGAGAGACTTCCAGTGTCACACAGGGGAATCTGGGGTTTGTGATGGGGGGATTTAATTACTTATTAGAAACACCCAAGTGTTAACACAGAGTATATTAAGCGACTAGGAAGGCTTATGGGTTAAGAAAGGAAGGAAAGAAGAGAGAGGAGGAGGAGGGAAGGAATGAAGGAGGGAGGGAGAAAAGGAAAATGTTGGAACTTGATATTGAGAGGTTAGAAGAATAAAAGGGCAATACAAATTCATGAAAAGCAGATTGTCCTTAAAAAGTTCACTATATATATATATATATATATATATTTCACTATAGTATATATATGTATATATATACACCCTATATATTTTTTCACTATAATATATATATATGTGTGTGTGTATATATATATATATATATATATATATATCCTATATATACACATTATGAAATTGATATCTCTGGCCTAGAATGGAAGGATCTGTAGGAGCTCTGGGGTCCTCATATGTTTTAGTGGCTCTGCTCTCCTGGTTCCTTCCACTGACAAGTGTCCCACAGGGACTCAGAGGGTTGAGAAGGGGAAAACGGAACAGTCCACTCATAGTTCTGGAAAAGAGGGATGACGCCTACAAGATGTACCATATGTATGCTGCTTAGAGAACGATCAGGGTAGAAGCAGACTTTTAGAACGGGGGCCCTTAAATTCAGATGTCCTAGGGGCCAGGTAACTAGTAGGTACTGAGTGATCCCACACAGCCGAGGGCCAGGACAGCCCAGGCCTTGTCTAAAATGCACAGCTGTGACTATTCTCAAGCCCATTATCGCCAGGAAATGTGGGCCCAGATCCGATCTTTTCAACAAAAACTGGAAATGGGGTTATTACGTGCGATCTCTCCATTTCACACATTTTGGTGGTTAACTCAAATTTATGTACAAACATGGAAAATGGGTGAAAGAAAACATATCTAAAACAAAGCACCAGTTGGCTTGCCAGCTTTCCTGCGCTGATGTGGACAACTGAAACACATACTTCTATACATGTCTCTTCACCTCCCTCGTTCAAGGCACTTAGCTGGCTTCCGGTTTCTAGATGATTCTTTCTAGGCACCAAAGCTTTCTGTGCCTGCCCAGGGCTCAGTGTGGATACACTAGAGAACTGATAACCCCAGGAGGCATCCTTCAAGCCCAGAGATGTTAGAGAGCTGCCCTATAAGTCCCCAGTTCCCTCCTTCCTTGGCTGGTGTTAACTTTGGGGTACACATTTTCTACAATAGTTGCTAGAGTGACCCACATGAATTTCAGTTACTACTGGTCCCTTGTGTGGACTGATAACGTATCTTTGATTTGTTCTGGCATCTCATTGCCCCACACTCCTACAGAGGTTCCTTCCCTCAAATAAACTATCAGCACTCTAATCCTGTTTCATTTATTGGAATCTAGGTTAGACAGGAGTTATTTTACTTGGTAATGAAGCCCATCTTCCAGGGACTGAATTTCTGTGCCAGGCCCCAAAGGCAGACTTCTGGGAAGGAAGGATGGGAAGAATAAAGGTTGAGATGGATGAAGGGAGGAGATTGAGCCAAAGAACAGAACCCTAGTATGAGTGTTCCAAGTCTTCCGTGGAGATCCTGGGTATCACAAAGATGTTAACAGTGAAGGATGATGGGGCTGGAGATTTAGTTCAGTGGTTCCAGCACCTGCCTCGCAAGTGCAAGGTCCTGAGTTCAGTCCGCACTAACCACATACAATGCTGGGCGTGGTGACTCACACCCATCAGCAATCAATACCACATACCACAGTGCAGGGCGTGGTGGCTCACGCCTGTCATCCCAGCACTCGGGAGGCAGAGACAGGAGGATTGCTGAGTTCAAGGCCTACCTGGACTCCATAGTGAGCTCAGGGCCAGCCTGAACTACAAAGCAAGACCCTGTCTCAAAAAAAAAAAATTAGTGGAGGATGATGAAGCTGGATGGCACCTTCTGGCGAGGGTTTTGGGAACCATTTCCCAGTCAGCTATACAGGGACTGACAGGAGTGACGTGCATAGAAATCCCCAACAGATGCCGAAGAGCTCTTCAAAGATGCACCTTGAGAGGCCTGTTATCTAAATGATGTGACGCAGAGGAGCAAAGGGCAACTGGCCTATCAGCTTAGTGTTGAGTGGTGATTACACGATATGGACCAGAAGGACTACCTGACCAGAAAGGAGATGTCCACAGATAGAAGGACAGGCGGGAGCCTCCATCACCCACCCATCAAGGCACTCATGCCTCAGAAGGCCTCCTTTGCATTTTCATTGCATCACCCCACCCCACCCGCAGTGCACCCTCCTTCTGCCTTTGGTTTGCCTCCGCTGTCTATCTTCTTCCGTCATGTGAGTGAACAGAGAGCTTTGAAGAAGGTGGAGTGAGGGGCTGGAAGGTCATTAATTAAACTATCCAGACACCTCTCACGATCAGTTTGTTCAAATGCCCCTGCCATGTGGGATTACAGACAGAGCCATCGAGACTTGTAAAACTAAAGTCAGATACGGTTCAGCTAAAGAATAAGGCAGGCCTGAGTTTCGAGCAGGCCTGACTTTCGATGGCTGTTTGCTCCCTGCCAATTTATCCTCTAAGCAAGCCAAATCAAGTGAGATTTACATGCTTAGTACCCACATGGGAAGATGTTACGGGATGCCAGTTGTGCCCGGTACAATTCAGGTGAGAGAGTATTTGGAAGGTTAAACCCTCCAGGCCCTGGATATGGTGTGGGGCTGTTTCAGCCCAGAGAAAGGGGCACCTCTGGCTTTGTCTGGCCAAGAGGGTGGATTTCCTTAACTCCTCACCCAGAAAGAACCCCTTCTCATCTGCTCAAAGCCACTGCGTAGGCTGCAAGCCCTGTTGCAAGCAGATGACCAGACCCAGTCCATCTTTTAACCTCACCACCTAGAGGGGCAGCACATAGGAAAGAAAGGAAGGAAGGCTTTGCAGTTGTAAAATGTCTCACCTAAAGCCTAAAGCTTATGCTATCAAAGATCTGCAGTACAAGCCCCTACATGCTTTCTCTCAGGTGTCCTGGATCTAAAAAGCGTTAGGAAGAAGGAAAGAAAGAGCCGAGAGGTTTCCTTATCTCTGTCATGAGCTTCAACCTAACGTTTAAACATTCTCTCGCTTTCGCAGCCCTGTGCTGATCTCAAGACCCCAAGTTTCATAGAACTATTTGTATCATGATGGAAGCCAGGTCTTCCAAACGAAAACGTCACGTCTCCTGACAGTCACCCAGCTGCACTCCAGCAAGATCACTGTTTCTAATAATGAGTGAAATTAAGATGGGCCCAAGCCAGGGGGCCATGGAGAAACCTCATTTCTGAGACAGTGGATAGTGAGTCCCTAGACTGTGTCAGGCAGGAAAGGGCCTGGAATATAACATGGAACCACTCATGCCCACTGGCCTCAATAGGCTCCCTCTCCAGATGAAGCAACTACGATAAGCAATTCAGCCCAGAGCAACAGTGCTATAACACACAAGTGGCATTCATTCTTGAGTGCGTGAATGAGTGAACGAACGAACGAACGAATGAATGAATAAATGAATGAATGAATGAGTACAGCGTACTCTGCTATCCTGATCCAGGGTAGCAGAGAAGAGTTTCTAGAGACAAAACCTAGAGGATGAATACACTCAGTAGTTTTGCCAGTGCAAAGGAAAACACGTACAAATTCCCTGGGTTTGGAAGGCAGAGCCAAGAAAACTCAAATTAGCGTAGACCATGGTGACTAACAAGGAAGTGTATAGAAGAGATACGATTGTGTGAGGTCTGCAGGGCTGGTTTATAAAGTAATCAGGTCACAAGGGACATTGTAGTCCATGTCAAAGAGTTCAGATTTTTGCAAATAAATGGGACTTTTAAATAGGGAGAGGTTGGTATTTTCACACAACATAGTCCACCTCATGGGGCTGTTTCAGGAATGTCTTTATCTCTGTTTTCTGGGACTGAAGGGAAAGCATGATGCCTGTGGAGTTCTCAGTTCTAACCATACAAATCAGAGCCACGTGGAGAGTCTGAAAATAGTCCCGTGAGTTCAGGGTATGGGGCTAAGAATGTGAACAAGGCCAGGTCCCCTTCATCCACCAACGTGGAAGGACATCAGACTTCACACCCTTCCTCGTGAGGTCCTGTAACACATCGGGGAAAATGCTTTGAAAATAAACAGCCCAACCAAGGACAAGAAACTGGGAGAGAAAAAACCCAGCCCGGATACCATCAGGTCACAAGCTACATTGACCCTGGAAACCACTGAACTCAGAGCCCTCTGCCCCTGACTTAGCTTCCAGCCTAGCTCCCTTGGACATGGGCTTCCCTGGTTCACTTTTAATACACAGGCCCCCACACATGCACCATCTCTGGGGCAGATTCCTCGAACCCATCCCTGGATCAAGCCCCAGACTGAAGGCTCAGGCCCCAGGGTCTAGTTTCCTAGCACAATGCTTCCTCATTCCTGGCAGAGGCAGTGGTGGAAAAAACGCACAAGTTATCACTGAACTTGGCCGGCAGACACGTCATCCTAGCTGTGAACCCAGAAGGCAAACAGCAGCTGAGTCGGTACAGGATCTGTTATTTTAAAACAAATCTCACTCTAGAAAACTCCACCTGGGCTGACTTAGTTTTTAAGTCTTGCTTCCAAGGCAAAACTAACCTGATCATCGAGAAGGTAAAATGGCGGCTACACTGGATTGAATTCAGTAAACCTCGACCATCAGCTTGGCTGTGCACAAAAGCTCCTGGGAGAATCCAGGAAAAGAATCCCACACTCTGTCCATGCCCCACGAGTTGGCATGTTAAGCTGCTAGACTTGTCTCTGTTGTTCCCAGAATTCCAGTGTCTCTGTATCTCACCCTTGTGACTAATTGCTGGGAAGCAGAAATGGTACAGAAAAGCCTAGCAGGCTCCCCCTTCTTTGGGCCCAAGAAGCATGTGATTGTGTGTGGGGTTAGCTGTTGGGGGTCAGCCTTAACATGTGCGGGGCCCACAGCCAAACTACAGAAAGAAGGTCTGCAGTCTAAACGTTGATAAATTATATCAGTAAACGTTGATCGACTGTGACCTCCTACCTTACCAATCATCTCCAAGACGGCATGAAAATCCACTTGGAATTCTGAATCGTGGGTCCTTCACAAAGCCAGGACAGGAAGTGGCACTGGAGGAGGACCTGCCCAGAGTCTGGGCTCTGCTCTTCCACCTCCTGCTGCTGGCACTGTGCCGGGCCCCCCACGGGTACATGGGCACCTCGGCAGGGTCAGCTGAGTTCTACCAAATAGCCCCCATGTATTACCAGTATGCACCCTTGAAGCATGTCCACCCATGAGAAAATCAACCCATCAGTGAGGCCCATAGAGACCTCAGGGGGAGCTCAGGGGCCATTTCAATAGGGAATGCTGGGGTCTCACGTACCCCCAGAATAGTTGGGTATGGGTGTGTTCACCACAGGGTGCCTTTTGGCCCCAGGAGTGATGGTTATCATTAGAGGGTGTTCAGGGCAGGGACACCTCTTGCCCACAGCTGAGCAAGGTGCTGTAGTCAGGAGCCAGAGCCAGATTCACTGTGTCATCTCAGCCACGATACTGATAAGACATTCGAGGAAACCATACGCTGTGCTTCCTGAAGAGCAAATCCCTTCCCAGAGATGGCTGCCCGTCCCGCTTTCACTCCATCCTCTGTGCTAGGCCAGTGTACAACAGGGCACCGAGCCTACTTTTCACCCCCAAGTATGCCCTAATCAGGTCCCCAAACCCCTTCCAGAACAGTCAGATGCAAAGCACCGATGGAATCCTCGAGGTCAATACCCAAGTCCGGGCAATGCTGTGGCCCCATCTGGCTACATAGCAAGGGTTTCCCGATCCATTTGGGGTGAGAAGGGATTGACTAAGTTGAAATGCATCCCCTGAATGTGAAAAACAAACAGAATGGATGCCCCCTCCCATCAAGCACACTGCTTTAAAAAAAAAAAAAAAAAAAAAACTCCAAGTTCAGGGCCCCGTGTGACGATGTGCAGAAAGGTGTGTGTTTTTTCTTGTCATTTGCGACTCTGATGATGGACTCACGTTGCCCGCTCTTCCCTTTCTCTTACACCTTACCTACTAAAGGAGGAGTTCTTGCTTGGTAAGTGGATATGATCCGCAAAGACATGAGAGAATTTATTAGAAGCCACTCGAGATCCTTAGCTCTCTTCTACAAGGGGAAAAGGTCACACACAAATACCTGTAGAGACCTTTTTTTTGTTTGTTTGTTTTCAGTCGGCCTACTTGGCCTCCATTTATTTTGCCCCTCTCCTTTCCTTTCCCCTTGAGTTAGAAACTGTTCAAATGTCAATTTGCGACCATGACTTTATATTTTTAAAAACACGCACACACGCGCACACACATACATACACGCACACAAAACTTTCATCTTTATTTCATTTCTTTTCCCCATATGACATTGATTCAGGGTTCTATTCAGGCAACTTTTTCTTTTTTTAAAAAAAAAAAAAGTTACATGAATTGAGGTTTTGGTTGAAGTTTAAAATTTTGGCTTTGTCTCCTTTTTTGTTTTTTAATTTCCAAGATATATTTTTTTCAGGCCCATAGCCCCATTTATTTTCCCTCTCCCCCTTCCTTTATTTTTTATTATTGTTTTAGATTAGGGGTGTCTATACCCCTTTCTATTGAGTTGTCTCTTTTGTTTGAGTTAATTAGAAGTTAAATTTTGTATCATTTCCTTTTGCTTTTGTTTAATCTGGATCGCATGCTTTTTCTCTGCATGTTACCTAAAACTTCCAGTTATCCTAGCAGGGGGTAAAAAAAAAATATCTCCTTTCTGTGATATTCTTTCAGGAATTTGTGCTTTTGTTTTTTGGCGTCTCTTCTTTCTTCTCCTCTCTTTCCTTTCGTTACAGTGCATCATGACGGTAAACATTCTCAGTTATTTAGACACGGCAGCCCGGAGCTCAGCAGTGTCCGACGGGTCTTTTTGCTTTCAGATCACTGGGTCGGGGTCTGCCGCTGACCTCTTTACCAAAACAGCCAGTGCACTCGCCAGCTCCCGAGGACGCTCCCAGGAGTACGACTCAGGCAACGACACCTCCTCGCCACCCTCCACGCAAACCAGCTCAGCCAGATCTCAGGGCCAGGACAAGGGCAGCCCCGCTGCGGGCCTCAGCCAGAGCCGGGAGCTCAACAGCGGCAACACGTCGGATTCAGGGAACTCCTTCACCACCTGCTCACCGCAGAATAAGGGGGCCGTTCCGGAGCGGCTGTCTCCCCCCGGCAGGGGCAGACAGTCAAGGTCAGTGCGCTCCGCCCTCTCCCCCCAGGTTTTCAGCCCCTTCTCCTGTCTCTTCTCAAGGAACAGAAAACTCCACCAAAACTTCCTTTTTTAATTCCAGGGGCACTAGCTTCAGGGACGGCAGGATCGAGGGGCTCTAAACACGTCATAGGAAATCTGTCCCTTTAACGTCTGTCAGTTCTGCTTCTCCACTCAATTGTCCCTCTTTTTTTTTTTTTTTTTTTCCCTGACAAGGTCTCGCTTTATACTTCAGGCTGGCCCTGAGCTCGCTGTGTAGCCCAGGCAAGTCTCAAACTCACAGCAATCCTCCTGCCTCTGCCTCCCGAGTGTGCTGGGATGACAGGCTTGAGCCATCACGCCCGGCACTGTGGTATGTGGTACTGATGGCTGGTGGGCGTGAGTCACCACGCCCAGCATTCTGTGTGGTTACCAGGGATCGAACCCAGTGATCTTGCGCTTGGGAGGCAGGCGCCGGAACCCCTGAGCTAAATCTCCGGCCCTGTCCTTCATTCTTAAGTAACACTCCCAGAGCACGGGCAGAAATGCCAAGCAGCTAACATTCTGTCAGTTTAGCTCTCCAACAGAGGAATCTACTGCTTTTCCCTCACACTTATTGTAAGACATCAGGGCAAGTGGTCATCGGCTGCACTTGGCCCTGCTTAGGTCATTCGCCCAGCTCTGGACCCAGCACTCTCGCCTCAGGCTTGCTGTGCTCTGGACTAGAATGTGTTACATTCTACAACTGGGACTGCAGGGTACACCCTTCCCAGGCTCATAAGCAGCAAAAGCTATGGTGCTGCTATCAGGAGGGTGGTCGCTATGCAGACATCAGCAAAGGCCAGTTTTATCAATGATCTCGGAGACTATGTAGCATTCACTTAATTTTAAGTCGTGGTCATTTAAAAATAGACCGTAATATTTATTTAAGTGGGTGGAAAACATATCCACACAAAATCCTTCCTATGGATATTAGCAGAAGCTTTCTTTATCATCACCCAAATTTGGAAGTGACCCAGATGGGCTTCCATAGGCAGGTGGATAAACTATGGTATATCCAGACAATGGAGTATCATTCATAGACACAAGAATAGTTTTATCAAACCACAAAAAGATATGAAGGAAATTTAAATGCATATTAGTAAGTGAAAGAAGACCATCTGAAGAAGCTCACACGTATAATACGACCCAACTATGTGACCTTCTGGAAAAGGCAAAACTATGGAGAAAGTAAAAAGATTAGTAGTTGCCAGTGGATGAAGGAGGGAGAAATGAACAGGAAAAGCACAGAGGATTTTTAAGGTATATGAAACTATTCCTGTGTTACTAATAGTGATGGATAAATGCCATTCCACAGCTCTCTAAACCCACAGAATGTACATTAAGAACGAAGCCTAATGTAAACTATAGGCTTTGGGGATAATGATGTATCAAGGTAGGTTCATTTATCGTGGCAAATACACCCATGGGGGCCGAGAGGGTTGCGGCCGTACATATGTGGAGGCAGGAATCTTGTGGGTAGTTTCCACTGTTCTGCGTGACACTAAAGTCCCTCAAAACCAAGTTTACTAGTGAAAGATTGAATGGATAGGTAGATAGGCAGACAGATAAATCACAGTATGATTTCAGGTGAAGGCTTATTTGTTCATCTGGACAGTTAGTAGATGCAGCCTTCCTATAGAAAACATTCCCATGCATTTGCTTATAAGCCAGTTTATAGTTCCTCTGCATTATCTTCCTTTTGCTTTCTCTGTATGTCTGTCTGTCTGTCTGTCTGTCTCTCGCTCTCTCTGTCTAGAAGAAATCACAGGAAAATGCTCATCATTGAAGACACTGTCAAAATAATGGCTGTTGAAATGTACTGGCGATGGTCTGCCCTTTGATTCAGTTATTTATCCCTCAACCTGGTACTGAGTAGCTGCTCCGCGTCAGGCATTCAGCTCTAAAATCGGCACATTCCCTTTCCCCTGGAGTTTTTTAATTCCTGGGGTAGATGCACAGCTCAGAGTCAGGGGAGAGTGACCGGTGTTCTCTCCTGGCCAAGCGGTGTGCTCCTTTTTCTGGGGTAGGAGTCTGTCTTCGTTTCAAGTGGCCAAGATTTCTGAAAGGTGGCCAGAGCCTTAGCACGGAAGCGGTTCAGAGCCCCGTCAAGGACAGACCACCCTTGGTCCCCAACGTATAGCCTGCTTCAGTCCTAGACAAAGAGCCTGGCATCCACATGTAGACATGGCCTCTGGCTGGCCTGTCTAGAGACCTCCCTGGCTTCGGCTCATTGCCAAGCTTGGCTGGGAACGAGCGCTGGCTCAGAGCAAATGTCAGTGTCTCTGAGAACAGGCACTGAAGTTCCCAGTGGGGCGAGATGGAGGACTCGTGCCCACCGATACACTGCAGGGTGTTACACAGGGGAAACCGGGAGGAGCAGTATCAATTAAAAATAATGGCACTTCACATTCATTGAGGTCTAACCACAAGCTAGGTACTACGCAAAATACCTTCCATGAATAACCTTTCTCAATTCCTCATAAACCTTTATGAGATAGGTACTAGGCGAAGTTTTTTTTGTTTTTTTTTTGTTTGTTTGTTTTTTTTGAGAAATGGTCTCATTTTGTAGTTCAAGCTGGCCCTGAGCTCACTGTGTAGCCCAGGCAAGCCTCGAACTCAGCAATCCTCCTGCCTCTGCCTCCCAATTGCTACGATTATAGGCTTGAGCCACCAAGCCTGGCATTTTTGATATGTGGTACTGACTGCCAGTGTGCATGAGTCTCTATGCCTGGTATTATTGTAGGTGGTTACTGGGCATGAAACCAGGGACCTTGCGCTTGCTAGGCAGGCACTGGAACCACTGAGCTAAATCTCCGGTCTGTAGGATAAGTTTTTCTTTAACATATGCAGGAAACTGGGGCTCTGAGTGGTTGAGAAACTCAGCCACTAAGTGACAACATCAGCATTCGAATACAAATCTGTCCCCGGAACAGAATGTTACCCACTTACTTTAATAAGCAGACAGCCAAATTAAATAATTTAGACCTAGCCTCTCGTTCTGAGATATAAATGAGGGTTAAAACCACAGCTATTTATGTCATGCCAGCTGTGGGCAGAGGTCTCAGTAAATATGACCTGAGTGGAGAATGTATCAGCTTTCTATAAAGGGCACTGGAGAGGCTGAACATAGGAGCAGAAGAGGTGGCAGGGACATGGCTCTGGAGATGGGGAGGTCAGTGCTTGGGACTCTGGGTGACCTTGATCAAGGACCCAGCGCTTCTGTGTCTGCTTTGTAAACTGGAGATAATAATAGGTCCGGCTTCCTAAGGTTGAGGGAAGATTATATGAAACGATGCTTGCGGAGCACCTGTCCTTTGAGTGTTCTGGAAGTCTCCACCCACCTTTTTGGTCACTATAAATTCCTCCCTCTGCAAAATGGGCTACACCCAAATTCCCCAATTTTAAACCAAACACAGGTCGCCTTTTTGATTCTTAACATAGCTACATATTTTCTCTTTTAATCAAGTCAAGAAAGGGGCTAAATCTCTCAACACGGACCTGCCGTATTTAGCATCAGGCCCGCTCCGAGCACCTCCCAGCATCCTCTTCAGCGGCCCCTGTCCTACGTGCTCCACACCTGGGAATGCTGAACTGGGCCGTCCATCTACTTCTGGGTTTCTTCTTGCTCTGTTTCTCCAATACTTATCTCTTGGGCAATCTTTCCAGGGCAGCAAACGATGGAAAGAGGTTTCTAGGGAACTGCAAAGCCTCGGCAATGGTAAAGCGGTAACCCCGAGGTCAGGATGTGCCCAGAGTAGTGGCCAGTGAGCAGTAACAGACCTGCCTCGTCCTGCAGGGGATACCAGTCTCCATGTCTGGAGTGTGCTGAGGCGAAGAAGTCCAGTTTGGTCCCATCCACAGCCCCAAGCTCCCCTGTGAAAGAGTGCTCCCGCAGCTCCTCCTACTCCAGCACCCGATCCTCCAGTCGATCCTCCAGATCCCCAAACCCCAGAGCCTCTCCCAGGTATACTCGGAGTCGATCCACCTCCTCTGAGAAAAGGTGAGTGTGGTCTGAGCACTGCCCTGCCGAACCTCCCCTTGGCCTAAGTAAAAAGCACCTGAAGCTGTCCTTTGATGCATAAAAGACGAGTCAGGCTCACTTGAGTGTAAATACTTGCTCTACCCCCGCTGGTGGCCTTGGCAAAGTCAGTGAACCTCTGCCTTTTACCCACAAAATGCAGCCCTGGATCATTCTGAGGGCCACGGAACCCTGAGAGCTGTGCTGGGAACACAATGAGTCGTAGTTATTCTTGTACCTATTCTTGGCCTGAGGATACATGAGTTCCTGCTTCAGAAAAACCCCTTAGTTTAGTATCCTTAACACAAAGTGTTTACTTAGCTCCTCATTCTGTGGGTAAACGAGTTGGGCGTGGCTCTGCTGGCCTGTTCTTTCGCTCTTGCTGGGCCCTGTCTGGGTCTTTCATCTGCTGGTGGGTGAGCTGGGGTCTGGCTGGATGGGATGGCCCCAGATTAGTCATCCGTGCTCAATGCTCTTGCCTCCTACGGGCCTGTCTGTTTGTTCCCATGATGCTGAGAGAGTTTGTAAAGCATTAGAAGTCCCATGGCATCCTTTCTGCTAGTCACTAGGCCAGTCCAGAGCCAAGGATGCTCCTCTTAGTGGGAACAGCTACAGAGTCATACTATCGGAATTAGGGTACAGGGAGCATCCTATATTCTCCCCCCCTAATTTCAATAAACACTGGCAATTGCTTGATTATCTATCAGTAATGATACAGTAGAATGTGTAGATATGAGATCTCAGGAAGAGAGAATTAGAAGATTTCACCCAATCAAATCAAACAGCGGCTTCCCTAGATTCCAAGCCAACAAAGGAGTCCTAACAGCAAGATGATTACTATTTCTCTGCAGCCATACAATAAAAAAAGAAGTAAAAAAAAGCCCAAGTGCTTAATTAATTGGTCATTTCAAGACTGTCCCTTCCAGAAAATGAAGTAATGCAGCTGATAACAATATTCAACATTATAGCATCATGACATCAGTAAAGGAGCAGGTTAGGCTACAAGGAAAGTTAAGGAGAGAAAGAAATTAAGTCAGGAGAAAAGGCCTAACGCCATGTCTGGGGCTGCACATGTGGCCTCTGAGCTCCCTAGCAGACAAAGCAAAGGTAGCAACTGCTGCCTTGTTACATTACATTGAACCAGTTGGTTGGAAAAGCAGTTATTTATGATTTTCACTTTATAAAAACGACTCACGTAGATCCACAGAAAAGGGACACTACATGGTACAGTCAGTAGAGAGAAATGCCTGACCGTATCTTCCCCAAACATCTATACAGGTTGCACCTTGACACTTATAATATTCCTCCATTCACAAAGAGCAAATCAGCAAAAGCGACCTTTCCAGAAGTCACACAGCTCAGTGTTGGCCCCGTTGCTGGGCGAGCTGTTCCTGCTCTACAGTGCTGTCTAACTGATGGGAGGACTAGCAGAGTGGAAAGAGAACTGAGAGGCGCAGAGGAGTTAGTAATATACATTAGCCCCTCACACACACACACACACACACACACACACACACACACACGTAGGCACAGCTTGTCCTCAGACTGTGTTCCAATACCTCCAACAGACGCCTGCCAATACCAGCTCTACCAAGCCCTATAAAGAAACTTTTTCTCCTCTTAACGAAGCACTGATCACACGGTGAAGGTAATTCTCGAGTCCCAGATGCAGCGGCAAAACTAGCATGACTTTATTTTTCCTTCTCCCTGTAATTTCACAGAGAGAAGATCTAGTATTACCATAGATGTGAGCGTATTTTCTCCTTCCTTAGCAAGCCAAGAGCGCTCACCTTCCCACTTAAAGAAAGCACATTATGGTTCCTTGTTGGTGTATCTGCTCTGCCCCCTTGGGGGACGGTGAGCCATAATTAAGTAAATAAGGGTTGCGTGCACGTAAATGCCGCAGTGCTGTGCTAATGGACTTGATGAGGAGAAGGCTTCTAAATGACTAACAGCCAGGCAGCATATACAGTGTGGATACGCTGGGCAAAGTTATGCCTCACATCAAGAGAGTTTGTCATGTTACACAGAACAGCATGAAATTTCAAATGGATGAGTATTTCTGGACTTAGTATTTTTAAAACATGGGTAGACATAACGAAGAAATCACAGAGAGCAAAAACAGCCTGAGTTCATATCTTCTACCAGCTGTGGGAAGCTCAGCAAATACATGACTTCTTTGTGCCTCTATTTCCCCATCTGTAAAGTGGAACCTGTAATAGTACCTAATCTTAGGATGTAGTAAGGGTTAAGTGAGATATACCTAATGCATTAGTTCAATGTCTGGCACCTAGCAATGTACAGGCCAAGTACTATTATTATTACTCCTTTTCAGGCCAAGTACTATTATTATTACTCCCAGTTTACAGATGAGAAAACAAGCCCAGGGAAATGAAATCATCTGCCCAAGGTCACACAGCTAATAAACAGCTAGGATAGCAAACACTCAAAAAGAAGCTGTCTGTAGTATTATGCCCCCAAAGGGGAGGGGAATTCATTCTTTGGTAAGGGCTGGGTTTCGCTGGGCCCCCAGAAATAAAAAGATGGTCACCTGGGAACCGGATGAATAAAACCTCACCTCTTCCCCAGGTCCTACTCCCGCTCTCCCAGCTACTTCTCCAAATCTGGCAAGAGGAGCCCGCCTAGCAGAAGCTCCCGGTCCCGCCGCAGCCCCAGCTACTCCCGCTACAGCCCCAGCAGGTACCGGCTCCACCCTCGGGTCTGGCCCCGCCCCTGGCCCCGCCCTCGCCCCTCCACCCCAAGGTCCGCCCCAGTTTTTATCACAGACACCAAGGCGCCAGTGACATCCTCAGCCCAGCAGCATCTGCACCTCTGTAAAGACCACACGCTCAGGCTGACACCCCTAAGCATGCCCTACACCCATGCCCATCCACCCCCTCCAACATGGATGTGTCCCCAGCTGGGCGTGGTCCCGCCCCTGCCCCTGAGCCTCCTACAAACCCTGCCACTGTGGGGAAAGGAGGCAGATACAGGGAGGAAGTGGGACAAATGATATAGAAAAGCCACCCCAGCTTCCTGTAACACCCCACCCCGCACCCTCCAGAGAGCGGGACCCCAAGTACAGCGAGGACTCCCAGCAAAGAGAGCGCGAGCGAGCACGCCAGAGACGTCGGTCCTACTCACCCATGAGGAAGCGCCGGAGAGACTCCCCGAGCCATCTGGAGGCCCGGAGGATAACAAGGTGAGGCCCGCAGGGCAGGAACCTTCCCACCCCTTCCCTACCCGAGGCCCAGGGTCTCCTGGTGCCCCCTCGAGGCTGGGACTGAGGATTGTGGGAGCTCAGGGGGCACCTCTCCCAGAAACTGAAGGCTGAGTCGTGTCTTCGGGCAAAACTTCTGCACCTGTAGGGAAACGGAGCGGGGCCTAGAGCGGTATGCACGGGCTGTCTGGGGAACGGTGGGGTGCAGCCGGAGGAGAAATAGGGCGTGGCTGGGGTTGGTGACAGGCCTGGAAAGAAGAAGAGGTCGGACCAGTGTATGGGGGCCCAAGCCACGAGCACGGCCTCCATAGATGGGCTGGTGGACATCTTACCTTTAGACCTCTGCCACCAGGCGCCAAGTTTAAATAGATCTGTATCTAATCACACCCTACCGTGAGCCTCGGTGGGTGATGGGGAGAACCCTGGACTCTGGCTGTGCAGCTTTCTGGGTGACTGCGCTTCCCTGAAGCTATTCCCTCCCCCCATGACATACTGGGATACAGGAGTATCGTGAGATGGAATGAAAGGAAGCAAAGAGATGAGACCACACTTTGTAAACTTAAATGCAAAGCACGCTGGGTACATTGTTACTGACTGAAAGAATCAGGTAAGGCCTGAGAGGAGAAACGCTAAGGCAGAAAAAGCCCAAGGTCTGAGGAGAAACTAATTCCTCAGGCCTTGAAAGCTGGGAAAAGTAACTGAATGCTGATCTCCCACTGGATGGGTCTTTCAAGCACCGCCCATCCACCCAACCAGAGACCCGTGGAGAGCAGGGAGGCTGTCTGTGTGTCCTCCCAAGAGAAGAGAAAGGGATGGGTGCCCGGCAATAAGACGGCGGTGATGTGATCTCTTTCTCAAACACCCCAAAGAGCTGCCTGTCAAGTCTGTGGTCCCTTGATTAAAGATGTCCTTGGTAACCAACAGGGTACAACAGATCCTTAAAAATTAGTCAAGTTTGCTGGGCCTGGTGGCTCACACCTGTCATCCCAGCACTCCGGAGGCAGAGACAGGAGGATTGCTGAGTTCGAGGCTTGCCTGGGCTACATAAGTGAGCTCAGGGCCAGCCTGAACTACAAAGCGAGACCCTGTCTCAAAAAAAAAAAAAAAAAATTAGTCAAGTTTCTTTCAAAGATAGACTTTTTCCATGCTTCTCCACCCTGACCTCCTGGGCCTGACACTCAGTACACCTCCTCCAAGCCAAAGTCTGGCTCAGTCTCCATATGGGCATTTCCTGCTGGGTTCCAATTTGGATGAATTGTAAAGAAACTCATTTTTTCCCCCTTTTCATGGATCCCCCTCCCAAGACTTTTGATTGCAGATGGGTGAAAAAAAAAAAAAAAAAAAAAAAAAAAAAAAACAGAAACCCAGAGAGCCAGAGTTTGGATTCAGACCTGATGCAGCCTCGGCTGCCAACCCTTGGGTCACTGGGAGGAAGGCTGAGGTGGGCACAGTAACATTTCCAAAAGACCTTCCTTCTTCACCCCACGTAATTCACCTCAGTTAACCCATTCATTGTTTCCCAAACATCTGTCAGCAGCTTTAGCACTTCTGCCTGGCTTGCTGATGATGTACTATTGATTTAATTTTCTTTCCATGGTAATCCTAACCCTTTCAGGAAACTTGATATGCTCCAGTAGATGGAAAATCAGCCTCTCCTAGAAATAGAAGAACTAGAAATAGAAAGCGCTAGTAAAAGTAAAAATACCAAAACCAAAGATGTCATTAATGTTTAGATGTACATTCTGTTGCCAGCTGGAGGTTCTTGAATCCAGGGCTTGCTTTGTTAATGTATTTTTTTAAAAGCAGTGGAAGAAAAAGGTGAGATTATCACTTTTCAAGACGCAGCAGCACTGAGCTGAGACTTTCTGACGTTCTCAGAGAAGCAAGAGACGTGAAAAGGGAAGGTTGGCGTTTGTTTCCCCTCAGGGTCTAGGGAACGGGAGGCTGTAGCTTTGCGTGGGAACCGGAGGAGCCCAGCCCTCATCTCCTGCCTCTGCTCTCCCGCAGTGCCCGGAAACGCCCCATCCCTTACTACCGGCCCAGCCCCTCTTCGTCCAGCAGCCTCAGCAGCGCCTCCTCCTGGTACAGCAGTAGCAGCAGCCGCTCGGCCAGCCGCAGCTATTCTAGGAGCCGCAGTCAGAGCCGCATCAGAAGTCGCAGCCGGAGCCGGAGCCTGAGTCGGAGCCGGAGCCGGAGCCGGAGCAGGACCCGCAATAGCAGCAGCTCCAGCTCCCGCAGCCCCAGCCTGGGCTCCCGAAGCCGGAGCCGGAGCCGGAGCCGGAGCTACAGCTCGGCAGACAGCTACTCCAGCACGAGGCGCTAAGCAAAGGCTCTCCCTGGAGCCCGCGGCTCTGCAGGCCTCTCCTGCACCTGTCCTCCCTACCTTCTCTCTGGTGACAGACATGCAGGGCTCCTGGCCCCGTCCTGCCTGCTTTGGGGGGGGGGGGCGCAAAGGGTTCCAGCCCCCCTGTGTCACGTTGCTAGGACCCTCTACCAGCACCATCCTGGGGCTCAACTCAGGCCTGGGCATATATGTGGGAAGATTTTTTTTTTTTTTCTTGCCCATAAAAAGAAAACCTCCCGCTCGTGTGAGAAGCAATGAGTCCATGACTCAAAAGCTTTGGACCTGGCTAGCGAAGCGTGGAGATGACTCTGCTCGCACACTGCGGGCAGGATGTGTCCGGAAGGCCAAGGGTGACTCACCGCACCTGCTCCCCTCCTTCCTCTTCCTGTCACCGCCCTCCTAGCTGCATCTCTGTGCACCCCAGTCCCAGGAATAGGGGAGAATGGAGACCAGGGGCAGTTGAGGCCCAAGGTAAGGAGCCAGACTTCTCACGTCCCCAAACAGGCCAGAGCTAAGGCTGGAGGGCCCTTGGGCCCTAGAAAAGAGACATGCATGGATAGGGCACCCGGACATTAGAGTTGGGGGCAGATGCCAGACGATTAGAGACAGGAGCCCTGTTACTTCCAGTAAGGGTCAGAGTCAGGGGAAGGAGTCCATCGGGTTCCACTGATGCAGAGCAGAGACCCTCACGTGCCTGCCACAGACTACTTCCTGGTTGTGCACAGTGCCCCTGCCACCCCCAGGAAGGGAGGCAGTGGTACAGTCAGGACAGGCCTGCCTACGGCCCTGCTGCCCAAATCTGCCTCAGTCCTGCTGGCTGGCACTGACATAATTCCACGGGACCATCTGCTGAACATTCCCCGGTGCCATGGCCAGCTGCCAGCCCCCAGCGCCAGCCAGTCTGGCCTTGCCCTCCAGTTGGCGCCTGTCCGCCCCCTCCCCACTTCCCAGACTGCCACACCCTGGATGCTACCCAGGGCGGCCTGGCACCTCCTCGCCCATCCTCCAGCCCAAGCCACCCTCCTCCTTGCCTCAGGATTTCTGTCACCATGAGCTCCAGACTCGAATTCAGCATCTGCCAGAGAGGGGCTCAAGGGCTCCCCACCGGGGCTCTCGCTGGGTTCAGGTTTCACACCAGCCGGGGAACGCCCTGTCTTCATTTCTCCCCCCACTCACCTCTCCCTGCCCGGGACTGGCCACAAGGGTAAGCTGCCCTCCGACACACAAATGCCACCAGCTGCTCTATCTGCAGGAGGCCCTGAGAACACGCAGGCCAGGGAGAAGCTCCCTAAAATAAACCCCGGGACACCCCCCCCCACCAGCTGCAAGGCTCTCTGGAGCCTTGCACCTGAGTCCCACGTTTGTGGCCACCGTAGCAATGGGACAGGGCACAGAGAGAAGAGGACAGTCTCCAGCTTCAGCTTTGGGTAAGGGGGCTGTGGGGCAGCAAAAACAAACCTTTAGCCTTCCCACCATGCTTGGAAAACCCCTTTTCTCAGAAAAAGTCATCTTTCCCATCCTATCAGCCCTCCCCACCCCACCCCCACCCCAGAGGGAGAAGACAACTCTGCAGGGCACAAGCACCCTGCAAGTCCTTCCTCCAAGTGGCCCCAGCTGCAGTGGAAAACCTGGCCTGCCCACAGTGGCGTCTGGCCCAGACCAAAGCCTGTACACAGGACTCACGCATGCCAGCGCTGTCACTACAGGAGGCCGGATGTCAGGTGCCTGGGACAAGGGCCGGTGCCCCGGGAGGACATGTACAGCCGCTGTAAATAACCCTCTTCCCCACCCAGGAAGCCAGACTGGATTCCAGTCTCTCTTTGTGGACACCGAGGCTTCCTGAAACCCCGAACCTCCTTAGCAGGTTGGCCTCGAGCACAGAGGAACCTCCCGTTGTAGACTCTCTTTTTTCAGACTTCTCCAGGGGACCATTTTGCCTAAGGCTCCCAGCAGAACTTTATTTATTTTATTTATTTATCTACTTGTTGGTTTATTTATTTATTTATGTGATGATAGCTTTCTTTCACCGTTAGCAGTATTTATTTATTTATTCATTTATTATTTATATGGGACGGAATTTTTGTGTGTACGTGTTATGTTTTGGGGAGGTGGGAGGAGCTGTTCACTATTTTTGTGCACCTCTTTTTTTATTATGTCTCTGTGGATGTGATTTGAGAGGCCCAATGTGAATGGGGATACCGTTCTTTGAAGCTTCCAATTCCTGAACATTCTGGATTTGATTCAGAAGCACACGTATCCCGGGTTTATTACTCAGCGTGATGTTGAGAGGTTCAGGCCCGTGCCCCAGGTCCTGCCCACCACCTATCTCACTGTATCAGGAAGAAGCGAGCGACCAAATAGTTCATGAACTGAGACACTGAATTGATAAGATAGTTACAGCTTATATCCGGGGCTGGGATCTAAAATCAGCATTTAAGATAAAGCTGTACAAAATTGAAGTCCCTTGCGAAAGACCCTGGGGGGAGGCACCTGGGATGACGGTAGGAAATAAAATAAAATAGAACACGTAGATGATTCCCCTAAGAAAGTCATTTTGGACCACTCCAGGAAATTAGGACCCACCAAACTTCAGCCAGCCAGCCTCTCTGACCAAGGGCAGCATCTTTAGGCTGCTGGCTGGAGAGGGTGTTTGGCCTTTCCAAACTCACCACCCCACAGCCTTGCAATGGTCAGCCTGTCTGGTCCAGCTCTGGATGTGATGAAACTTTTGCCACTTCCCCGTTTGTTTTCCTGGCGTTGTGGCTACCCTGCCCTAACTCAAGCAAGGGAGCGTCCATATCCTGGGGAAAGTTTGCAAGAAGTTACTTAGATGTCCTCCAGGGGGTCAGTTCTCTCCTTACACCCTGGTATATTTCTCTTTTATGCTTCTTTTTATTCCATCCAAAAATAGAATTCTTCTTGAGGCACTAGGAACTTCAATTAGCTAAAAACGTCATTTCCCTAGTATCGCTGCTGTTACGCCCACTTCACCCTTAGTAGCATCTGCCGCCAGCAAGTAAGGCAGATTACTAGGAGGACTTGGCTAAAAACGAGCTTCCAAGGAGGGAACACAGGCACAGGCTGAGATAAAGCAACATGCCGCCCAAGCCCTTTGACCTTCCTGCCACGTGTTTGAGTCAATGAGTGAGCCTGGACCAACTGATCCCTTTCTCTGAGCCAAACTTCCTGCTTCTCTGAAGCCCGGAAGTTTTTGAGAAATAATCTCAATGTTGACCTGAGGGCCTGGAAGATCCGCTACAGACAGTGAGTTTCACAGAGACTCAGAGATCTTAGGGATTCTTAGGAGGTTTTCAGTCATGAGAAGAAAAGCTAAAAGCAAGATACGGATCCCCTTCAGTTAATTAGAAAGAACTCATTAATTCAAAAGCCTCCAGCATAGAACCGTTCCAGTGCAACAGAGTCAGACCACGTGCCAGCCTGTTTGTTCCCTTCTTCAAAGCAAAGTCAGTGTTCTGGAAGCAGAGTGAAGAAGCTGGAAAGACAGAAGTCTCAGAGCACCCCTGTTACTCCAAGGGCTCCGATCCATCCTCTTGCCTAAAATGTTTACTTGAAAAGGTCAAAATTTGAAAGACTGCCAAAGTTTGCAAGAGTCGCTTTTTTCTCCTTCTCTAACCCAGCTTCCATCTTCTTTTCTGCCGTCTTCTTTTCGTTTGTTTCCCACAAACATTCAAAACTAGTCTCATGTACACACATTTTGTGTCTTTCCCCTTCCAACCGCGCAGGAATTTGGATCTGGTAAAACAACATCAGACACAGAATTCCTTAAAACACAGTCCTTCCCCAGCTGGCTAACATAATCCAGCTGAAAAACTTAAGCCAAATATAATGTCATGGAGCATTTCTTTTTTTTTTTTTTTTTTGATCGAAACCTTTTTTCCTATACTGAATGAGCCAATGATCTTCTCTGTGGCAAGTTTTTGTTTGTGTATTTTTTTCTTTAAGTTTTGTTTTGTTCTCATTTTTGTTTTATGGTAGCTGTTCCTTTGCACTGTAAATACCATGATGGGGAATCCTCATCAAAATATGGCTTATTTAATAATTTATTTTCTATTTATTGAGTGGCACTGGAAAAGGAGAGGAACCCTCCTCCCCCAAATTGATACTGGAAATCAGTCCATCTCGTAGCTCGGATGTTGCTGTCTGTAGCAGGGCATTATCACTCAGGTAATGAGTGCTAGAATCACCGAACAAATTGCAATTGGCTGAAACTGAGGCTTCCGTCATACAAATTAAGCCCAAATGGAACTAAAACACCGGTATCTCCTAGAAAACCTCATTTAGATGGAAATTAATTGAAGAATCAAATGCCTTTGCACGAGCCAACCTCTATTAAAAAGTCACAACTCCTTGAAAGAAAAAAAAAAAAAGAGAAAGAAAATTGTAACTGATCCTCCAGCCAAAAGAAAGTATGCCGGGGCCGGAGGGTTAGCTCAGTGGTTCCGGCGCCTGCCTTGCAAGCGCAAGGACCTGAGTTCGATCCCCGGTTACCACATATAATGCTGGGCGTGGTGGCTCACGCCTGTAATCCCAGCACTCGGGAGGCAGAGGGAGGCAGAGACGGGAGGATTGCTGAGTTCGCGGCGGCTTCCCTGGGCACCATAGTGAGCTCAGGGCCAGCCTGAAGTACAAAGTGAGACCCTGTCTCCAAAAAAGCAAAAAAAAAAAAAAAAAAAAAGAAAGTATGCCTCACCTTGTAATAATCTAAATCAGAGAGTGGAATGGCATTTCTTTGTGACTTTCTTGCCTGTGTGTCTCAGGGGATGAAATGGAATGGGTCTTGGACCTCAGTCTTATCACCTGTAAAGTGGGGCTTAGCCTAAATGTTGTTGGCAGAGTGGGGTGGGAGACTTTAGCTCCGATGCTATAGATGCTGCATGGTTGGATAGTGTCTTCCGCTGCAGGTTTCCACTCGTAAAAGAACAAAAAGGTAGGAGGACATGGACGTGATTTGCTGAGAGAGGTTGCAACAGCTGGGTCTTACAGTAAGATCAGCAAGACTTTGAGGTGCCACACACCTTAACAACCCTTTGTCGCCTGGGTTAAGGTCTTCTGTATTTAGCTTGAAGACCTCTCCAAGCTCACGAGTCCTGAGTCATCATGGGGAAGACTGAGCTGGCTTTGCCCAGTCCTGGGTTTAACTACTCCTGTTCACAGTCAGGCTGTATTTTATACAATGATTCCAACAAACCAGTGATATAGGTCCCATGCCCGCTTTTCAGGTGGGAAAACTGAGGCCCAGGAGGGAGCCATCATGCTTAAACTTGGATCTGCCTGACTCTGTGCCCCACATTATGCTGGTAGCTCCTTCTTCAGGGGCCTGTGCTGTGAAGAGGTTTCCTGCACTATGTCTCTTCTCTTCCTACTCTTAGCTGTTTCCTCAAGTGATAACTGACCTGGGAACTAGCAGAATCCACCACATTGGCCCAGGTCTCAGTGTACCTCAAGGCCATCTCTCTGTATTGAGGACTGGTACTACCATTTGGAAAATCCCAAGCCAGAGGACCCATCACCAGCCCAGCTCAGCTGGACAAGCCAGTCTCTGCCTGGAGCATCCACCTCAGAAAGAAAGAAGCTGCTGTGTCCTCCGGCATCCTAGGACCTTGTCCTCTGCCCAGCAACACTGTGGCCCTGGCTTGCTTGACTTCTGGTTTCCACAGCTGAGCATAACCTTCCTGGGGTTTCTGGGTTTTCAGCTTGTATGAGACAAGTCTCTGTTCTAATTAAAGGTCCCATGGTATGGTGTCCTCATAACTGGCCCAGTGTCCTCTGTCTACATGGGGTGCCCGGAGGAGGGAGGGAGACGGAGTGAGGGAATCATCTCATGCCACACTCACAGTACCCGGCCCACTCCTCTTAACCTTCCAAATGTGCCAGAGAGTATCTGAGCTTCATATACACAGCAACCTCCAAGAGGAGACCTTTCCGGAAGTATCTTCTAGCAGTTATCTTAGAACAATTATACTGCAATCGTAAGAGGCAGGGGTTGGGAGCTTACTACCAAGAAGGAGACTAAGGCCTGCCCAAGTCAAGTCTCACGCTCAAGCACCAGTCTCCAGAGTCAATAACAGAATCCAGACAGGCCGACTCCAAACACTAGGCTTCCAACTGCTGCGTTCAGCAACACTTCACTTTGTGCAATGAGGAACCGGCCTTCTTGAGTAGAACTGTTCTGTCTGGAGACCTTGATCACTGGGAGCACATTTAGAGTCAGGCACAGATTTTTAGTCCAAAGACTTAGGTTCACGTCTGGGCCCTGCCACGGCTTGTTCTGTAGCTTTGGATGAGGGCTACGGCCCGTGGGCGGGTGCTCACCTGTGAGACGGAGTAGCAGCAGCTGCCTCCCTGCGCTGTTTTCGAAACTACACGAGAGGGCAGGATGTTTCAGATGGTGCTCAGGATGCTCTTAATGAATGCTTGCCTTCTAAATTACTCTTCTCTGGCCAAGTTGGGAAAATGGGGACCTAAAGGGCCCACAGAGACCTCCAGAGATGTTGTCAGTGTACAATTAGAACACGTCTTCCCCTCAAGGGCAAAGGTTAGAACAGCCAGGAAGCAGCCAGGCGAGAGGAGTATAATGTCGTTAGAGAGAGGCAGCAGGGAACCCAGTATCCACAGGCCAGGTAAAAATCTCAGCTTAGTGTTGCAAGCTCTCTAATTTTTCAGCAAAATCTGATTTTCAGATAAAATTTTATGATTTTAAAAAAGTGTTCCTAACTCCTTGCTGTTCCAAATCCTGGACTGGTCAAAATGTGTGTGTGCCTGTGTGCGTGCGTGTCTGCATGCATGTGTGCATGTACAGGAATGATATGCCATCCCAGAGGCCACCCTCATTTTCACCTCCAGCGGTACCGGGAGGTTCTCCTGCCACCTGCTGCCACCCACCACCTGGCCTTCTGCACCCCTGAGCTGGTTATCAGTCTAGAGAGGAAGATCGGACAAAATAGGTTGCAACATTGCTAGCCACAGGTCCTGCCCATATAGAAATATGCCCTGGGGTTCAGTGGAATGGGATAACCTCCTTTCGGTAAATCCAAGGCTCTCGCCTCCCCCACTCCAACTCCTACACATTGATTTCTTTTTTCTCTTGAAACTTGTAGTTCAGGTTGGCCCTGAACTCACTATGTAGTTCAGGCAAGCCTCGAACTCAGCAGTCCTCCTGCCTCTGCCTCCCGAGTGCTGGGATTACAGGCTTAAGCCTCCAAGCCTTCCATTTGTGGTATGAGATACTGATTGCCGGTGGGCGTGGCCACCATGCCTAGTATTGTATGTGGTTACAGGGGATCGAACCAGGGACCTTGTGCTTGCTTGGCAGGTGCCAGAACCACTGCACTAAATCTCCGGCCCCTTGAAATAGTCTTGAGTAGAGCAAGAACCAGTGTCTTATTCTGAGGTTTCATCAATAAATCAGTTTAATTAATATTCTTTAGTAGTAAATAACTTTTTTTACAGGGTCTCACTTTGTAGTTCAAACTGGCCCTGAGCTCACTATGTAGCCCAGGCAAGCCTCAAACTCAGCAATCCTCCTGCCTGGGATGACAGGCGTAAGTCACCATGCCTGGCACTGTGATACGTGGTATTGAGGGCTGGTGGGCGTGAGTCACCACACCCAGCATTATTTGTGGTTACTGGGATCGAACTCAGGGCCTTGCGCTTGCAAGGCAGGCACTGGAACCACTGAGCTAAATCTCCAGCCTAGTAGTAAACAAGTTTTATGGATCAATTATCATATGCCATCTGTACCCAACAACTTACTTCATTTACACAGCACTGCTTAGCTCTGTTTGACAGAGGATGAGGTTGAGGTTCTAGACATGAGGCCGTACTGCTAGTGGGTATTTGCATCTGGGTCTGTGACTCTGCGGGGACATTTCTGTTCCGCCTCTTTATCCCCAAGGCTGTGAGCCTCATCCGCTCTGAGCCAGCCCTCCGTGAGGGTTCTGATAAGACAACCTTTTACCAGAAAGAATGGCTCCTGATTGGCTGCCCTGTGACTGACATCCACTTCCTTCCAGTAATTTGTGGAGAGACCTTTCGCTACCCTTCCATCTCCTGCACAGTAAGCCAGAGACTGTTCACCTGGCTCTGCCTTAAAACCACCTGTGACCTCTGCACAACCACCTTTGCTTGAGTCTCACTGTTCAGATAAGAAACATCCTGGTGGGTGGTTGCCAGCTGTCGGTGTTTCTGAAAGGCCTCCTAAAGCGTTCAAGATGAAGCTGGGCTGGAGAAGCACCAAATTAAATGGTTCCTAACATCCCATCTGGCTCTGATGCCCTACAGTGCACTACAAGCTGCTCCCATGGTGACGGCAAGGCCAGCAACAACACCCAGCGTGTATGCAGGACCAGTATGAGCCAAGGTTGCTTCCACCCTCTCCACACCTAGGAACATAAAGGACTTATGTTTTCCTCTTCTCAGCATCTTTAAGAGATAGACGCTATTTTAATGTCCAGTTTTACAGATACAGAAACTAGGGCACAGACTGGCTTCCCCAGGTTGCTCAGCTGGTGTTAAGCGCAGGGTAACTCCAAAGAGCATCCCAAATAGCTCTCAAGTGTCAGAAAGGTGTAACAGGAAACTGGCCTATTAGGCAGACGATGGGTGAACAGAAGGCATTAGCCAAGCAAGAGAAGGGCTTAGGGAAGAAAAGGAGGAGAGAGAACTTCAGGAGAGGCAACCTTGTGTGCCAAAGGCCCACGCAGTGAAGTTTGTCCCCACCCCCAACTCTATCTGTTCCTTCCACAGCACTTAGTACTACCTGTAATTAGTTTATTTGTTTGTTTAGTGCCTATCACCATGAGGAGAACAGCCTTCTCTGTCTTATTCATCCCGTATGCCCAGCAGGGAGTGCCTTACCGGGCACACAGCCACTGTCAAGTAATTGCATCTGCCCAAGTTGCCAGTTCTGTTCTCTTCCAAGACCCATTCTTGGTCAGCTGATAAGCTGTAGTTTATATGAAGGGAGCAGAGGGGAGAGTCTAGCTCAGGGGACCGTGGTCTGGCATGTCCCGCACAAAGACACAGGACCCCTCGGACACATTCCCTGGCAAGCGGAGAAGATAATATAGACACTGTGTAAGGTGCACTGTTGGGTAAGGTGCTGGGGACTTAGCCTGGGATGAGAGGATGGTGCCATTTTTAAAAGGAGTGGCTGAAGCAGACTGAGAAGTCGAGCGTACCCGGGGAGGAGCCTGACTTCTACTTTCTAGCTGTGTGTCTGTGTGTACGTGACTTGGACCCTCGGAGACTCAGGTTCTTTACTGTCCAACGGGGAAAATAAAAGCAGCAATCTCAAAAGAGTAGAGGTGATTCTCACAGGATATTTACCCAAGTATCGGACCGAATCAGGAGCGTCATCAACGATAGAAAAAACAACAAGGAAACAGAAGAGGAGCAGCAAATGGGTGAGGAAGAGGAGGAAGAGGCAAGTTGGACAGACCCAATGGCCTCGACATACTCATGACACGTTTCTGGTAAGATTCCAGGTCACACTGGCAAAAAGGTCAATCTCCTGTCACCTTCCATCACCAAATTCTTCCCCAAGCTCACATGCCATCAGCATTTTCCACCCGTGGTCTTCTAGCATGAGTGGGTTAGTGGGGAGCCGAGGAGTAGTCCACGCCTGTGCGCCCAGGGTGGGATCCCAGGTCTGGTGCCGCTCCCCGGGAACACCACCCTACACGAGAGCCAACCTGCGGTTGACGATTCATAGCAACTTTTCTTTTTGTCTTTCTTTTCTCCTCTGCCCTGGAAACTTGCCAAGTACTCTGTCAAGGTGCAAAATGGGTCCCTTTGACAATCAACTCTCAGAACTAAACCCAAAATAAACAACATCAACCACAACAGATAGTCACAGTGCCAAAGGGATGCAGGCTTGGAATTCACATTCATTCACACAGACACAAGTTTGTCTTTCTCTTTCAGTCTCCCTTCCCTCAGTCCTTATCCTAGATTATTGGAGTCTTACCCGAAGGTGCTCCATAACCTATCACACTTGAGTTTTATAGAGTCTGAAAGTCATTTGAAATCCCCAAGCAAAGTTTTCCGTATGAAAACATCAGCATTTCAGTACAGAGGAATCCATATTTCCTACCAGTTCTCCGAAGGAACTTAATTTAGAGAAATCTTTAAGATGCTCTTGCAAAATCTATCTTCACTCTCTCTGGATCTGGCAGAGTTTTTATTGCCTCCCCCAAACCATTCTTCTTTCACCCATGGTAGTAAAATCCTTCAATGTTTAACTAAGTTCAGAACTGCCCAAGATAAAGACTGTATTTCCCAACCTCCTGTGTCGTCTGCTCTCCCCATGTGACTAATTTTAGCCAATGAGATGCAGGTACAAGTTTTACAAGGTAGCTTCCAGAAATGTCTATAAAAAACATTTGTCCTGTGCACTTTCTTCTTCACTCTTTTCTTCTTTTGGCTGTCTGGAAGGTGGATGTGACGGCCTGAATTTAAATGCTAACCTGGCTCATGTGGTGGCCCTGGAAATGGAGCTCATGCAGATGGGGCGATATACATGAAGGGGTTTCAGTGCCATAGGGTTCAATGGCACAGGGGCATCACCCCAGAAATGGGCAGGATGCCTGTGGATCTCCATATGTAGGAAGAAATAAACTTAGTTTTGTCTCGCCTGCTATTATTTTGATGGTCTGTTGTGTACGGATCAGGCTTATTCTAATTCATACTTGGAGAGAAGCGGAAACAGCCGCCCAAGGGAGAGCGCTGACTCCTGTCTCTCCATCTCCATCCTCACTGGCTCTTCTAGACTCCGCCCCCCCCACGCACAAACCCTGAGAACCTTCCTAAAGTGAACACTCCCATGAGCTGCCACTGTCAAAACTGAAAAACAAACCATTTCCAAAGCAGTTTCCTAACATCATGGTCCCAAACTGGTCAAACCAGCCCCTGAGGTAGGCTGAGAGCTACCTGAGAGAGGAAATTCAGTACTGCAGACCTTCCAACTCTCTCCTGAAGAACTC